>BPLR01021507.1:0-120157 GCA_021605095.1 Caerostris extrusa
GTTCAAATCAAGAAAAGGGAAAAATCATGTTACTATCATATTTATTTAAGGCTAAATACGTAAATAAATTATAATTAATCAATTCATGGAATTGAATTAATTAACGAGATGAACAAACAAAACACAATACAACAGGAAGTATTTCATTAAGTAAAATTTTACTTGAACATAAATTGAAAGCAAACTTTAATTGATGCATTTCAATTTAATTTAAGGGATTCTTAATTGGGCCTAACCAATACCATTTTTCATTGATCTAACTACTTTTGACAATTGCGGATGCATTCATTTGACTCAAATGAATCGATGCGTGATTAATGTTATTGGGAAACAGGCAATCCCTAGCACCAGCAGGAAATGTCTCGAGAATAGAAAGGCATTTTCCTTATCAATGCATGACATTAAATATGTGGTATGATTCAAAGTTGGCATTTCTCGCGTATCCAGCCACGTCGCATTATTATGTAATGCATCCTAGCAGTTAATGGCTTGTCGTAAACAGATAACTAGCTGCGCATACCTACTGCTGGAATGCTCTGCTACCCTCTGCGAAATTCACGTCTTACTGCTTTCTATTTTTATTCATGGCAATAAAACATGCTGTTAGGCTGGAAGCCTCAGTACACAATCGTCAATGCAAGATTTCAGTTCGTGCATTGATGATGAAAAGTCAGGACCAGTTCAGTGTTTATAAATGTAAATAAAAATAATTTTGTGTGATTATTGTTTTATAAATTGAATTTTTATTATTTTATAGACTAGATGCATTTACTAACAAAATGTATGAATTTTTGTTACTCTTTAGCAACTGTGAAAAGGATTTCATCGCCATCAAACAATTCCGGACAAACCCAAACCATTAAGATCGACATATTATTGTGAGAAATATAAGGGACCAATTTTTTTCAAAACTTGATTTATTCTTCAAACATTTCAAACAAAACTTTCAAAATAATGCATTCGCTTTTGACACGATAAAATATAAAAATTTTTAATCTGAGCTTTCATATTTTCCACTTTTTTTTTTTTTTTTAATGCTTTTGAAATGAAACTGTAAAATAATAGAATTTTTAAAAATATTTAAATTAAATTTATTTTCCTTTTTTATGCAAACATAATTTGAATAATAGTTAATTAATTCATTTAAAATCGATTTAACTTTTAAATATATAATCACCTTTTATTAATTTTATTTTAAAATGTTTATTAGCTTTTCCAAAATCATCGCGTTCAAAGTAATCCTCTCGGGTTAATAAATTTTTATTTAAATGAATGCTTGAATGAATTATAATTAATCAAATTACAAATAGTAATTAATTAATGAGATGAATCTCTTCAATCTTCTCAAAACAGGTGTCCCGGGTGATCTTTTGAGTTTTAATCTGACATAAATTGAAAGCAAACTTTAATTAATGCATTTCAATTTAATTTAAGGGATTCTTAATTGGGCCTAACCAATACCATTTTCATTGATCTAACTACTTTTGACAATTGCGGATGCATTTCATTTGACTCAAATGAATCGATGCGTGATTAATGTTGGGAAACAGGCTATCCCAACACCAGCAGGAAATCTAATTTATCTCGAGAATAGAAGGCATTTTCCTTATCAATGCATGACATTAAATATGTGGTATGATTCAAAGTTGGCATTTCTCGCGTATCCAGCCACGCATTATTATGTAATGCATCCTAGCAGTTAATGGCTTGTCGTAAACAGATAACTAGCTGCGCATACCTACAGTTTGCAAATGCTAGCTGGCTACCCTTGCTGCGAAATTCACGTCTTACTGCTTTCTATTTATTCATGGCAATAAAACATGCTGTTAGGCTGGAAGCCTCAATACAAGGAATAGTCAGTACAAGATTTCGGTTTGGGCATTGATGCATCAGGACCAGTTCAATGTTTGTAAATGTAAATAAAAATAATTTTGTGTGTTACTCATTTTACGAATTGAATTTTTTTATTAGTTACCGACTCAAAACATCTATTAATAAATATGAATTTTTGTAACTTAGCAACGGTGAAAAGAAATCTCTAAGCAATTTTTAATTAAAACCATTAATGTCAGCGTATTTAAAAGTAAGAAAGCATTTATTTTTCACTTATTTTTGTTTAAAATTTGTATAATGTTTTAAGAAATTTCTGTTTATAAAGATTTTTAGGTAAACAGACTTAATTTCTTTCACTTGTTTTGAATTTTAAGAAGGTAGCTCATTATTAGTAGAAAGTAGATTTCAGTTTTTGCACTGATGCATTAGGACCAGTTCAATGTTTGTAAATGTAAATAAAAATAATTTTCTGTGTTATGCATTTTATAATCACGTTTTTATTTACTCCATTTTTAAGAATGTTTATTAAATTCAAATCAAGAAAAGAAAGCAATCTTTGTTAATAAATGTTTATTTAAATGAGTGCTTGAATAAACTACAATTAATCAAATTATTAATTAATGAGATGAATAAAATACAATTCATTAAGCAAGTTTTACCCTAACATAAATTAAAAGCAGCAAACTTTAATTAATGCATTTCAATTTAATTTAAAAGGATTCTTAATTGGGTCTAACCAATACCATTTTTCATTGATCTAACTACTTTTGACAATTGCGGATGCATTCATCTGACTCAAATGAATCGATGCGTGATTAATGTTATTGGGAAACAGGCTATCCCAACACCAGCAGGAAATGTCTCGAGAATAGAAGGCATTTTCCTTATCAATGCATGACATTAAATATGTGGTATGATTCAAAGTCAGCATTTCTCGCGTATCCAGCCACGCATTATTATGTAATGCATCCTAGCAGTTAATGGCTTGTCGTAAACAGATAACTAGCTGCGCATACCTACTTGCTGGAATGCTCTGCTACCCTCTGCAAAATTCACGTCTTACTGCTTTCTATTTATTCATGGCAATAAAACATGCTGTTAGGCTGGAAGCCTCAGTACAAGGAATCGTCGGTACATGATTTCAGTTTGTGCATTGATGCATTAGGACCAGTCAATGTTTGTAAATGTAAATAAAAATAATTTTGTTGATTATTTGTTTTTTACAAATTGAATTTTTTATTAGTTATAGACTCGATACATCTACGAATAAATATGAATTTATGTTACTTAGCGTTATATGTGCTGCAAAAAAAAAATGTTTGACTGTAATGATAATTTTCCTTTTTTTTTTTTTATGGGATTAGATTTTAAAAAGTAAAATAATTTCAAATTAATAAATTTTTTATATATTACAAGATTAAAAATATCTTAAAAATTATATTATTTGTATTATTATATATATATATATAGTATAATTTTTCTGTACACGTGTTTGTCATTGAACTCCTCCTAAAGAGCTTGACTGATTTTGATTGAAATTTTACGTGTATGTTTGACAAAACACGGATAATATTTTTATGCAATCCCCTTTGTTGTAAATTGCCACCAGATGGTGCTGAGGTACATCAACTTCTATACCTTTCAACCAATAGTAATGCATTCAGTATGAAAAATATGTTCCCGCTCTCCGATTTATTGTTACTTGCCACACGAAGGGGCTGCTATTTCATCTTATATACAGCTCAACGATATCGATGAAAACTAATATGCACATATATTGGAACATAGAGAATATATTCGCGATATGAAATTTTATATAAGACATTATTTTGGGCAGAACAACGTATAACGAGTTCTGCTAGTATATATATATATATATATATATATATTCTTAAAAGTACAGGCGATAGTGAACTGAACTACTTGTGAACTACAGTGCTATGATCAAAAACTATTCATATACATATATGTATATGTATCTACAAATATTTAACATCTATTTAGTTATTTTAAGTTAATGATATCTCCAACTCCAAACCTACTAAATCACCAATTGTTTTATTCAATTGTAATTTTCTACCATGCATTTTTTTGGCAGGACAACGTATGCCAGGTTTTGCTAGTATATTGTAAAATTTTAATAAACTGTTGTAAAGCTTTGCATTATATTAACAGTGAATATAGCTATAACTTTTACATTATTGCTGCTATAGTTTTTTTAAATATTATTTGGAAAAAATTGTTTTACAATAATATAGTATAACTATTTTTGGAACAATATAAATGATTATGAATTTTTGAAATTTTTATTGTTAGTCCAACATTAAATATATTACTGCATAAATAGTCCATAACAGTTACATTTAAGTAGGCCTAATAGTTCAATTAAATTCTTTAACTTCAAATGGGAATTAATGGAAACTTTTTAAAGTAACCAATAGACCAAAAAATAAGAACTATCTCATTATATTTAAATCAACTTTATTTATTCCAGATGTTGCACCAAGAGAATGAATAAGTTTTGTAATTTGTAGGAAATCACGTACATATAAATTTAAGAAATAATCTGATAAAATCTGAACTAATTTAGGTTATTTTAGAAGCATATTTTATAATAAATATTTTATTTATTTAACAAAATCAATATTTTTATCAACATATTTTGTTATTACTTGAAATCGACATTAAATCTGTCTACATGACATAATTTTTTTATAGTATAACTATTTTTGGGGACAATATGAATAATTATGAATTTCTAAAATCTTTATTGTTAGTTTAATAGCCCAATAGTCTTTTAATGTTACTTTAATATAGTCCAAAACATATACATTTAAGTAGGCTTAATACTTCAATTAAATACTTTAACTCCAAATGGGGAACTAATGGAAACTTTTTAAAGTAACCTATAGACTAAAAAAATAAGAGCTATCTCATTATATTTAAAGGAACTTTATTTTTACCAGATGTTGCACCAAGAGAATAAATAAGTTAAATGGTACTCTAACGCTTCAAAAAACCAAAAGCGTCGTTCGTTCTTTTGAATTCATTTCTTCGATGGAAAGTCTTTCTGCCCTTCTTTCCAACAGCCATTGACCGAATGGGAAAGTTAATTCCATCAAAAATGTTAAAAGTGTTTCTTGCTAAATTTAATTTCTTTGCCCTCGGTTATTTCGATTGCCTTTTGGGCTTCCTAGGAAATATTAATGGTGGAGGTACCTCGGTCGTCAAAATTTAATTATAGCTCGAGAGAAGGGTTTTCAAACCCAGTGGTAAAATAGGGGAGCCACAACTGTTTTATTTCACAGGGATAAAACGTGATCTCAAAAGGGCCTTAGTTTGAATTTCAGATTTCTACAGAAAATTATTTATGTTAGGTATAGAGTTCTTTTTTTTTCTAAAGAATCCCCGCTCTAGCCATCTTTCTTTTGATCAGAAGCAATTTTCTCAGACATTTATCAGTTCTAGACTTTTTACTTCTATTAAAGAAATCTATTGCATACAAAATTCATTTTACACTAAATGGATTTATGTATGTTTTAGTTTGAAATATTTTGCGTAATAAATCTTTCATTATATTCATTTATTATGTATTTAAAAGCATTTTAATAGCTTCTAAAAATTATGAAAAATTTACTCAATAGTTTTGAGACTTTATGTTTAACATCAATAATCCACTAATAATTAAACCATATAATACACTAATGTTGAATTTCCCGGTTCATTAAGCTTCTTTCACTTTCGTTAAACTAATGTTGAACGAAACATTTACTCAATAGTTAGACTTTATATTTAACATTATATATATATATATATATATATTTGTAATTAATAATCCACCAATAATTCCACCATATAATATACAAATGTTGAACTTAATGTTAACTTTAATGTACAGTGGCAATGAACGAAGAAAATTTCAGAAATTCATTTTACACTAGATGGATTTATATATATTTTAGTTTAAAATATTTTGCGTAATAAATCTTTAGTCTACTCATTCTATTCATTTATTATTTATCTAAAGCATTTAAATAGCTTCTAAAAATAATGAACATTTACTCAATAGTTAGACTTTATGTTTAATATTAATAATTACCAATAATTCCACCATATATTAAACTAATGATGAACTTAATGTCAATTTTGATGTTCAGTTGGAAAAGAAGGACATGCAAGGAGCATTGCAAAATATATATTTATTTGTTACACATATTTTTTTCTTAAAAATTAGTCTTCCAAATAAATGTATAGTTGTTAAAAATAATTTCAGGTATGGGAATTCTATTTTTTTATTCTCATTATATTAATTAAATAATTCTATTAAACTTGCTTATGTTATGTAATTTTTATTTATTGATAATGCTATTGATATCTTATAAAAAATAAGGGATATCAAATTATGTTAAAGGGAATATTAATAGATTTGATCAATATTAACATACTCTAGATATTTGAACGGTTTAAATAAAGTTCGTAATTTGCAGTATTTAAAAATGAAAACTACGATATATATATATATATAATAGATGCATCCATGTGTGCACGTGTCTAGCAATGTCTGGTTACTTAGTGATTATAAAAGTAACCAGACATTACTTAATATAAAAAGGGTTCACATGGCATGAAATGTCTCAGTGTTTAAAATTTTACTTATTTTCTAAAAAGACAACTTTTTAGTAGTTTTTATGCGTATTAAACAAATATTTTAATTACTAAATGATTTCAAAATAAAAAAAATTAAATATAAAAATTTAAAATATGTTTTAGAGTTTTTGTAAACTGTTAAATCTAGTTATCATAAAATGAATTATTTTTGAT
Organism: Caerostris extrusa; assembly: GCA_021605095.1. Taxonomy (NCBI): domain Eukaryota; kingdom Metazoa; phylum Arthropoda; class Arachnida; order Araneae; family Araneidae; genus Caerostris; species Caerostris extrusa. The sequence continues at coordinate 6,655 of BPLR01021507.1, forward strand.
AAAACATTTTCTTTCATTAAATCTTTGCATAATAAAAAGTTGTTGTTTCTTATCCCACTTGGCTGGCCAAGCCAGGGAGTCCATACGTACTCATGATTGAAGGGGAAGGAAGCAGCTTCTGTTGTGATAGAGCACCCGTAGGTAGAAGTCTGACTTTGGCTCCATGACGCTCTTACAGTCATAGGAGACTGGGACCTACGGCTTAAAGTAGATTCGAACCACTACAAACATCCATGGCACCGCCGGGATTCGAACCCGGAACCTGTGGCGCCGAGCGCCAGAGCGCTAGACACTCGGCCATCCAGGTCCCAAATTTGTGAATGCCAACGGCACGAGGTGTTCCCAGGTGGTCACCCACCCAAGTACTGACCGCGCCCAATGATGCTTGACTTCGATCTAAAGAGAACCGGTATATTCAGCGTGGTATGTCCGTTGCATAAAAAAAGTAACAAAAATAAGTTTAAGTATTTTATTAAATACACATATAATTTTTAGGAAAATGTTATATAATTGTAATATAATTTTAGTTTAAATATGACTTAATTTAATTTTTTTCGTGTGTTTTCGGGCAGTATATCAAAACAGTTTCAAAATATTTCTTGCTTGACATTTCAAGATTTGATGGTTTAAAATGAAATATAATTTTTGAATATATAGATAGTAAAACATAATCCTCATTATAGAAAATAAAATGTATGATTTCAGAAGCAATTTAAGAAGAGTTAAAGTCAATTTGCAAACTCAAAAATTAAAAAAATGCAAAGATAAGAATGTTTATTTGATAGATAAAAAGAAATAGGAGAATAATAAAATCATAATCATCTTTAGGAGAATCATAATCATCTTTAGGAGAATCATAATCATCTTTTGAACAAATATTTTCTTTCATTAAATTTTTGCATAGTAAAAAAATTACAAAATTAAGTATCAATATTTTATTAAATGCACATATATTTTTAAGCAAATATTATATAAATGTGATATAATTTAAATTTAATTTAAATATAGCTTTTAAATAAATTTTGTGGCAATTCTGAATTCTTACATTTAAAGTGTATGAAGTTAAACTTAAATGCTAACTTTATAATCAGTATAAATTTGAATTTAATTTGAAAATAAAAAATATACTAACTCAAATTGCTTACACGGCGAACAAAATTATCAAATAATTATTTCCAACCTTTAAATAATGTATATTAGCCTTTGTAGGAATAAATTTAATTTAAAACCAGGATTGCATGTAAAATATTTCATTTCATATTGCTAAGTCCTTCTTATTTAAAATGTATGTGATAAAACATATTAATAAAACTATTTTTTTCAAAATTCTGTCTTTGTAATGTGTGGAAAATATTCTTTTGTCTTAAAAGATTAATAGCTTCGTAAGAAAGTAATTCTTATTAAGAATTCAGTTAAAACAAAAAGATATTTTAACTTAATGTTTCTTTTATTTTAATAATATCATGCAATCAACTTTCAATGATGCATATAACGAAAAATTCTTTATGTATTAACAATTTAAATATATTACGAGGAACATATCCTAACTGTCAACTAAGCTTTTAATTTTTAATTTAGAAATTTATATTTCTATACTCATGAGATAAGATTGAGAGAACAATTTGAAAATCGTTCATGTTACATAAGCTTTATTAGTACTTTTTAAAAAAATTAACATGTAAATGAATATCTCAAATCCTGTATATTAATTGGTGGTTGAAGTACATCGAAATTTATTTAAAGTAAATGTGAAAGAAGTAACCTTATATATTCTCGTAATTTGCCGTTTATATGCAAATTGTTCTTAAATCTATTTTTATCTAGTTAAATAAAATAAATCTTGTTTTAAAGCTTCTTCAATTATTCTCAACTTCTTTGAAATTGTTTTTTATTGTGGTTAAGGAAGAAAAATATTGGACAAAAAATTAATTGGTTTAAATAAACTTAGAATAAATTTAAATTAGAAATATTTGTATCGAAATATTTTTCTGTAAATTGTAATTTGCGATCAGTTTAATTATAAGGAAATATTATGCACATAGAAAGATTGAAAATTGGTTAATTCAAGTTTAATTAAATAATATTTTTTAAGTTATAAGAATTTTAAAATTACTTTTTGAAATTGCAAGAAATCACATGCATATAAATTTAAGAAATAATCTAATTAAATCTGAACTAATTTAAATTACTTTAGAAGAATATTTATAATAAATATTTTGTTTATTTATCAAATATCATTACTTTTATCTACAGATTTTATTATCTCTTGAAGTCTATTTAAATCTGTCTTCATAGCATAATTCATTTAAAAATATCATATTAATTTATTTTGTCATTTAAATTAATATTACTTCAAATTACCTCTTAAATTACTAGACATAAATAAGACTTAAAAAATATTTTTATACAAAATCGATTTATATTTATTTTAATGGGGTTTCTTTTTAAAAACATTCGAATTGTAATGATAAAAACATTTCAGAAATAAATGCAAAAGAATAAACAATGCTGAAAATTTAATATAAAATATAAGTGTTTCATAATAAGTTTAAATTTATTTTAACACAAATTTATAATTATTAATTTACATTAATGTGTCATACAAGTACATTTAACATTTATTATATAATATACATACACATAATTAAATGTGAATTATATGTATGGCAGTTAACTATCACCATTATTGCAATTTGAACTACACTGGTTTTCAAAAGTTAAGTAACAAATTGAAAACTGATGATAAAGCAGGTAAAAGTAGCTCGAAATTCTTGAAAAGTGGATATATTTTGTGGTGCTACAATCTTTTTAGGTAAATTCAATACAGCTTGACGCCAGATGTTTAGGATGGAATCGTTTTTCAATGAATTGTGGTATATTAAATAATTTCCAAGGTATCCAAAGTGGAAAAATGAGTTTGCGACGACATTTGCCTACATAATTGCGTAATAGAGCAGTAGAACGACTAAAAAAAAAAAAATCAAAGATAGTCTGATGTTGTAAGATGGCTAAATGTCAATCGTTTCATGGTGAAACAGATTTGGAACCAGTTTGTAACTACATGTTCAGCTTCTCGAAGACCTACAGGAGAGAAGCCAAGACTTAACATTTCTTTAGATGACCAATATTTAGCAGATGCTGCAGTAGGACTTCTACTGGATCTCACCTTATATCAGTACTTATTTCTATTGCAGGAAGGACTGCATCAACCGCAATAGAACGCAGAAGGTTGCATAAAGGACTAAACTAGACGACCCATATTGTACGTCCCGCCTAACCCTACGTCTCGCCTACGTCACAGAAAAGAACTTGTGCATTGGTCAGATGTCATCTAAACTGGACTAAAGTTGACAGAGATATAATCGTTTCCTTGATGGCACCGGTTTGCTTAACAAAGTGATTCTCGACGTGTTTACATATGGAGAAAAACAAACATTATTTTCAGTCCTCATATGAAAAAGAAACCTTATGCAGGTAAATTTAAAACAGAACAGTGTTACTGCATGGGGATGGATATCTTTAGGTGGCCACACAGACCTATACGTGTCGTCACATGGAACTCTGAGTGGGCATATTTGCATCTCAATTTTCGTCCATATGCTGTCGCAATTGGCGATGCCTTTTTTTCCAAATAGAAAATGTCCTACGGCTTATACGGTCCTTTATAATCCTACGGCTCGGCTCGGCTCGTGCACCAATATCCGACATAAGAAACTGTAGTCCAAATGAAATTGCCAGCGGTCTTTCTCGACTTTAATTTCATTGTTGGGGCACTCTTGGAAGTCATGTAGCTAACCTCTAATCCTCTACCCAAACCATACATAGCCTTAGAACTACTTTCCGTGATCAGCGCGTACTGATACATATGCCGCTCATTGACAACATCATAAACAACATGAGATATTAGGGTTTATTACTGTTTGCAGTGATCATTATTGATAAAACCTTTTTGTATTTAATTAGTGCCTCAATTTAGAATGCTTAATGTTTCTGTTGATATCACATAATGTAAATGTCATATATAGTATACAATATACAATATAATACATATATCATGAATTTTTTTCGAATTTGCTTGAATACATTTCGAAGAATAAAACATAAATTAAGCTTTTAGTTTATCATGTGAATAAACGTATTTTATTTAATCATTATCTTCGAACTACATTTTTCTACAAATTGAAAATATGTTTCATATAAACATTAAAAAAAAACGAACCAAAAGGAAGATGTTAATAAATTTGATAGATTGAAAAAAATACTCCCAATTAAAATTAATTTGCTTAACATTCGTTTATAGACTAGTTTCAGAAAAAAAGATGGTCGATTATCGTTTTTTCTGTGTCTAGTGTCATTTCAAGTTTGACGGAATTTATAATTAATTCTCTAAAATGTGAGTTCAAACTAATCTTAGGAAGACGCATATATTGTCTCAAGAAAGTTTTCCAGATGTGAATCTATTTATTTAGAAATTTCCTTTATTGGCACATTTTTCTTATGCCATACTTTCTCATAGGCGTACGAAAACTGGGAATCTTCCAATTCAGCAATTCAAATTTATACGAGAAGCCAAAATAATGTCAATGTTTTTTATTTAATCTATTTTTTTTTCTGAAATAGGTTGTTATATCGCTTCTTCTGCTTTTAATTACTTATGCAGTCACAAGATGCTACAAAGTTTACAAATCAGGCTTTATTTTTCATTAATTATTGAAATCCCTAGATACTGCAAAGACATATTGTGAACAATAAAACGCAAATGATTTTCATGATTAAAGAATACAAATTCATGACAATACATTAAGATTGTAAATCCTATCGTTACTAATGTTTATTTATTTTATCTTGTTTAGTGTAATATACGATTTATAGTCACGAATAATATAAGGAAAGGTAATACTGGAATGACTTCTACTGGAGGTTGTCATATATGAAAATTCTAGATTATGTAAGCAAAACAATACAAATTAAAACTTAACCTAACAAAGCTAAATTTTGATTGAATCCTTTAAAATTTGGAATTAAATATTGCAGACATGATCCCAGTCAAAATTAAACATCCATTCTAAAAATATATGCAAGTTATGCTAAAAGTATAAGCTGGTAAAATACTAAAATTTTTTTTTACAAATATTAATTGTTAAATCTCGTTTCTAGAATCCCAATAGACTGAGGTATATAATCTTACTGTGTGATGTAATGTATATAAATCCATTATAAGTAATTGAATTTCTAATCTAATTTTCACTTATTATATTCTTTAAATTAATAAATATTAATTACTGTTTTTTTCATAAAATCAGAAGAAAAATGGCTGTAAAAAGATATTTAGCTGATATTAATTTGTTAAGCAAAGAAACAGCTCCGAATCGCCATTACCATCGTTTTAAAATCAATCAAAGATTTTTCTTGTCCCTAATAGTTTTAAATTAACATGAAAAAATATTATTTTTCTAAAATCTGCTACGTAAAGGTTGTTTTTTCTTCCCTCTCTGTGTGACTTTTTCTATAATATCAATGCCATTACTACAAAATGTTTTTCGTAACTCAGCGACTCTGAACGCTTTAACTTTGCTGGAAAATTTCCAAAACATGAATTAACATGTTTAGAAATTTCATGTTACCTCCTTTTTATATCAATTTACTAAAGTTCAAAAGATTAAACCTTGTACTCATAAACCTCATACGATATATCCCAGAGATGGTTGAAATTGGCTGTTATTGGATATATTGTTCTAAGTCTTATGGAAGAAAACACGAAAATTTTCACCAAGCAGCCCGAATTGGTATGCGACTCAACACACTATCACATTGACAATCTTTTTAAAAATCTTTAGTGCAATTCACGATACTAATAAAATTAATACTTTCATTCCCTTGCTGGACTCATTGACAGAAAATTATTAAAAGGCTTTTATTAGTAATGATTTTTGAAATAAATTCCTGGAATGCTAAAGATATGACCTCAAAACTAAATAAAAGAAATATAAATCTAATGCCCAACACATGAATACAAATACATGACATGAATTGTTATTGGAATGCTGGATGGATCCTATAGCCTCGAGGATTGATACATGATAGAGAAATCCACAAAAATTGCATATTTTCCTGCTTCATGAATTTCTTTTGGAGTTATATCTGAAATGGGTATGATTTCTGTAACTACCCAGATTTGCATCATGTAAATGGTTTTGATTAATACATCCAAAGCGCCGTGCATGCAAAACGATCGTCAAATGTACAATTTGGATAAAAAAACCAGAAAAAGATTTTGAATTTTCCAATAAGTCAGGAAAATATCCAATGTGCAGTTACATCGTATTATATTTATAATATAGTTTTTTAATATACTCTTTACATGTACTCTTCATAACTTAGTCTACATTAAGCTTATAATATTCCAAATGGGTTTGATTAATACCCCTAATGTGACATGCATGCAAAACCATCGTCGAATGCCCAATTTGGATGAAAAATCGTTAAAATATTTTGAATTTTCCAATAGGACCGGAAAATATTCAATATGCAGTTACCTCGTTTTACTATAATAACCTTTCTTATAATATACTCTTTATATGTACTCTTCATATAAAGTAGTCTATAGTAAGCTTATATTATTATATTCTTTTAATTGAATATTTGACTTAAAAAAAAAAAAACGTCCGAAAAAAAAAACCTTTGGCGATATTAATTCGCCTTTAAAGACCAAAAAAACAGCGCCAAATCACCATCAAATTCCTTTAAAGTTCAGTGATTTTCTTGTCCGAATTGCTTTTAAATTAGCATCAGAAATAGATTCGTTTTTTCCAAACCTTCAACTTGTTAAAAGTCGGTCTCTCTCCAGAACTCTCAGTCCATGATCTGAAATTCGTCACGACGAAATTTGTATTCCCTAATGCTCCGAGTTGCGAGTTCAAACGACTCTCTGCGAAAACACACTTCTGCACCACTGGAGAATTTCCGAAATGTGACTCAATCTATTTAGAAATTTCCTTTTACTGGCATTAGTACTTGAAACCTTACTTTTGGAATCGCTATAGATAAGTAGTTTTGTGACTTAAGCGAATTAGCTCTCGGTGTGAGTTGCTTAAAAGCTTTTTATTTGTTTCTGCATTAAAGATTTAAAAAAATTTTAGATGGATTCCTCTGAGTAGTATATATATATATATATATATATATTTATAAAATGCTTCGTACTCTGGAATTTAATTTTTCACCCCTTTTTTTGTTTTCCTTTTATCCGAATTATAAAACATTTTAAAGTTTTCAATAGCAATTTTATTCTTAAGGCTTTACAATAAGCATGGATCGTTTTGACTCATTTAAGCGTATATAAATTTAATCTTTATTCATCTTAAAAGCATTTACTTACATTTATATAGTTATAATGTAAGTCTGAGTAAAAAACAGGCCAGTAGACATTTTTGAGAAAATGGAAACATTTAATTTAGGAATTAAAATACCATTTGATTGATAATTATTGAGCTTAAATAAAAATATAAAGTAGAAATTTTAATTTGCAAATATTTTATTATTAGAAAAATGCAAAAATTGAATGAATATTTGAGCCTGAGTAAAAACTTTAAGGCCAACGTAGAAAATAACATATAAGACAAAAAATTACGACTTCTTAGAAGGTTGTGTAGGCGCTACATCGTTTTGGAATATTCTTAACCTTTTTCATATAATTTTTACGAGTTTTTGACAAACTGGAGTCGGTTTTATAAAATTCATCTTCGATAGTAGTTTTCATCTCTGTTGTTGATGTAAAATGTCTCCCATTTGCATAAACTCTTTTGCTAAGTCATATTAAGGTTTCGCTTTTAAAGACTAGTGAGGTGCTCTGGCCATTTCCCAGTTTCACATTGTATGACTTGGAAAAATTTTTTGTGCTGTTTCAATGGATCAGCATTGTCTTCTGATATTTCCATTTTCTCCAGCAAGACATTCAGCCTTTGGCAAAATATGATTTGTTAGGACATTTGGTACTGTTCATGAATTCATTCTACCTCCGGAAACGAATGCAATTGCAGTTACATCATTTACTGAAAAACAGCCCCAAGTCCTCCACCTAATTGGTACTCTTCGAGAATATTTCTTTTTTTCATTTCTTATATCATGCCAGTAGAAATTCCAGCCATCTGGTCCATCCAAATTAAATTTTTTTTCTTTATTTTATTAATTGTTGTCCCAGGTTGATTTTTAAGTTCAAACGCTCTTTTTTTTTCAAGTAACTCAGGCTTAGTCAATTTTGCTGTAAAGTGTACCTTTAAGGGGATATTAATTGTGTTATAAAAAGACTTTTGACAAACTTTCAAACCTGTCGTCGGAATTTTCTTTTCCTGGTTGAGTACTTTTCCAGTAGATGCCAGTTGGCAAACTCTAGATTCTTTCATCACCGAGGACAAAGCTTTAGGTATTCCCCCAGTATTCTTTTACCATAATTTTCTTTTCAATTTTAAAAATTGTTGACTACAGTCTTTGATCTTCCTAACTTTATCGCAATAGCACGACTACTCATTTCTGTTGAAGAAAAAAGCTTCTGATCTGTCCTCTTTCACGATCAGTTAACTTCTTACCCTTCGCCATCTTCACAAAGATCACCAATACTTCGAAGAAACGTATGACAAATAGTTTTGAAACTTAAGCGAATTGTCTCAAGCTGTGAGTTGCAATGCTTTTTATTTGTTTTCTGATTATATTAAATATTTATTTTTAAAAAATGACTGGTGGCCTATAAAGTTTTTATATAGGCAGAAATAATGCTTCAACTTGTAATTTAATTTTCACCACTTTTTGTTTTCATTATTATGTATTTACAAATTATGTTTATTTTATTTTTTCAATGAATTTTCTTATCTAATTAATATTATTTGAATCATTTTTTATTTCATCTTTATTCATTTTAAAAAAATTTTACTAGCTTTATAAGTTTTTATGCAGGCTGTAAATGGAAGAAAACAGGTTAATCACTTCTTTCCTGCACTTTAACTTAACTTTATTTATCAAATAAAGTTTTTCAATATTGATTTTATTTAAATAATGCAGATTACTTTAAAAATATAAATGTTGATAATTTTCACATTAAATGAAATATTTTATTCTAAATGTAATAACTGAATAATGTTATCGATATTGAATATAAAAATTGAAAAAAGATTTCGAAATTTCCAATAAGACCAGAAATATCCTATATGTAGCTACATCGTTTTATGGTATTATTATAATATAACCTTTTAATATAATTTTTACCTGCCCTCTTCATAACTTAGTTTATATTAAAATTATAAATTATATTTTTAATTAGACGTTTTAATTTTTCGAAACAAAAACGTGGCTCAAAACCAAACTTTTGGTGATATTAATTCGCTTTTAAAGACTAAAAAACAGCTCTAAATTATCAAAAATTGTCGAATTTCCAATTCGTATAAAAACAGGAAAAAATATTTTGAATTTTCCAATATGACCAGAAAATATTCAAAATGCAGTTACATCATTTTACTGTATTTACAATATAGCCTTTTAATATAGTCTATACTTGTACTGTTCATGACATAATCTATAATCTAATCCGGAAAATATTCGACATATGCAGTTACATCATTTTACTGTATTTAGAATATAGCCTTTTAATATACTCTCTATCTGTACTCTTCATAATATAATCTAAATTTAAGTTTATATAATTGTATTAATTAAATGTTTATCTTTTTTTTATTAAATGTTTGAATTAATTTTTAATTAAATGTTTTAATTTTTTTAAAATAAAAAATGGCTGTAAAAAACCCTTTGGGGATATTAATTCACCTATAATAAGACTAAGAAACAGCGCCAAATCACCCACACCTTCCTTTAAAGTTGACAGATTTTCTTGTCCGAATTGCTTTTAAATTAGCATCAGAAATAGATTCGTTTTCCAAACCTTCAACTTGTTAAAAGTCGGTCTCTCTCTCCAGAACTCTCAGTCCATGATCTGAAATTCGTCACGACGAAATCTGTATTCCCTAACGCTCCGAGTTGCGAGTTCAAACGACTCTCTGCGAAAACACACTTCTGCACCACTGGAGAATTTCCGAAATGTGACTCAATCTATTTAGAAATTTCCTTTTACTGGCATTAGTACTTGAAAATTTTACTTTCAGAATCGCAATGGATAAGTAGTTTTGTGACTTAAGCGAATTAGCTCTCGGTGTGAGTTGCTTAAAAGCTTTTTATTTGTTTCTGCATTAAAGATTTAAAAAGTGTTTTAGATGGATTCCTCTGAGAGTATATATATTAAAAAATACTTCGTACTCTGGAATTTAATTTTTCACCCTTTTTTTTTTTCCATTTTATCCGAAATATAAAACATTTTAAAGTTTTCAATAGCAATTTTATTCGTACGGGTTTACAATAAGCATAAATCGTTTTGACTCATTTAAGCGTATATAAATTTAATCTTTATTCATCTAAAAGCATTTACTTACTTTAGTGCATTTATATAGTTATAACGTAAATGGAACAAAACAGGTTTTTCACTTTTTTCTTGCACTTTAACTTAACTTTTATTTATCACATAAAGTTTTTCAATATTGATTTTTTTAAATAATGCATATTAGCATTTTAAAAATATAAATGTTGATAATTTTCACATTAAATGAAATATCTTATTCTAAATGCCATATTCGATTAATGTTATCGATATTGGATATAAAAACCGGAAAAAGATTTTGAATTTTCTAATATGACCGGAAAATATCCAATATTTAATTACATCGATCTACTGCATTTATAATGTAACCTTTTAATATACTCTTTACCAGTACTCTTCATAACTTAGTCTATTAATTTATATAATTATATTTTTTAATTAAATGTTTAAATTTTTAAAACAAAGATCGACTCAAAAAACCTTTTGGCGATATTAATTCGCTTTTAAAGACTAAAAAACAGCTCTAAATCACCAACAATCGTCGAATTTCCAATTCTGGATAATAAAACGGAAAAAAATTTTTGAATTTTTAATATGACAGGAAAATATCCAATACGCAGTTACATCATTTTACTGTATCTATAATATAGCCTTTTAATATACTATTTACATGTACTTTTCGTAACTTAGTCTAAACTAATCTTTATATATTATTATATTCTCTTTTTTTTTTTTAAATGTTTAAATATTTTGAATTTTTTTAAAAAAAAAAAATTGCTGCAAAAAATCCTCTGGCGATATTAATTCACCTTTAAAGACTAAAAAACAGCGCCAAATCACCAACAAACTTCCTTTAAAGTTTAGAGATTTTCTTGTTCGAATTGCTTTTAAATTAGCATCAGAAACAGATTCGTTTTCCAAACCTCCAACTTGTTAAAAGTCGGTCTCTCTCCAGAACTCTCAGTCCATGATCTGAAATTCGTCACGACGAAATCTGTATTCCTAATGCTCCGAGTTGCGAGTTCAAACGACTCTCTGCGAAAACACACTTCTGCACCACTGGAGAATTTCCGAAATGTGACTCAATCTATTTAGAAATTTCCTTTTACTGGCATTAGTACTTGGAACCTTTCTCTTGGAATCGCAATGGATAAGTAGTTTTGTGACTTAAGCGAATTAGCTATTCGGTGTGAGTTGCTTAAAAAAGCTTTTATTTGTTTCTGCATTAAAGTTTTAAAAAGTGTTTTAGATGGATTCCTCTGAGAGTATATGAAAAAAAAATGTCTTCGCACTCTGGAAATTTAATTTTTCACCCTTTTTTGTTTTCCTTTTATCCGAATTATAAAACATTTTAAAGTTTTCAATAGCAATTTTATTCGTAAGGGTTTACAATAAGCATGAATCGTTTTGACTCATTTAAGCGTATATAAATTTAATCTTTATTCATCTTAAAAGCATTTACTTACATTTATACAGTTATAACGTAAATGGAAGAAAACAGGTTATTCACATCCCCTGCACTTTAACTTAACTTTATTTATCAATAAAGATTTTCAATATTGATTTTATTTAAATAATACATATTACTTTTAAAAATATAAATGTTGATAATTTTCACATTAAATGAAATAGTTTATTCTAAATGCCGTATTTGATTAATGTTATCGATATTGAATATAAAAATCGGATAAAGATTTTGAATTTTCCAATAAAACCAGAAATATCCTATATGTAGTCACATCGTTTTATGGTATTAAAATATAGCCTTTTAATATACTCTTTACCTGTACTTTTTATAGCTTAGTCTGTATTAAGATAATAATATTATATTTTTAATTAGATGTTTGAAAACAAAACGTGGCTCAAAAGAACATTTTGACGATATTAATTCGCCTTTAAAGACTAAAAAACAGCTCTAAATCACCAACAATCGTCGAATTTCCAATTTGGATTAAAAATAGGAAAAAAGATTTTAATTTTCTAATATAACCGGAAAATATCAATATGCAGTTACATCGTTTTACTTTATTTATGATATAGTCTATTATATACTCTATGATGTACTTGTATTAATTTGGTCTGTATTAAGCTTATGTTATTATATTCTTTTAATTAAATGTTTGAATTTTTAATAAAAATGGTTGCAAAAACGCCTTGGCGATATTAATTCGCTTTTAAAGACTAAAAAATAGCACCAAATCACCAACAAACCTTCCTTTAAAGTTCAGAGATTTTCTTGTCCGAATTGCTTTTAAATTAGCACCAGAAACAGATTCGTTTTCCAAATCTCCAACTTGTTAAAAGCCGGTCTCTCTCCAGAACTCTCAGTCCATGATCTCAAATTCGTCACGACGAAATCTGTATTCCCTAATGCTCCGAGTTCAAACGACTCTCTGCGAAAACACACTTCTGCACCACTGGAGAATTTCCGAAATGTGACTCAATCTATTTAGAAATTTCCTTTTACTGGCATTAGTACTTGAAACCCTTACTTTCGGAATCGCAATGGATAAGTAGTTTTGTGACTTAAGCGAATTAGCTATCGGTGTGAGTTGCTTAAAAGCTTTTTATTTGTTTCTGCATTAAAGATTTAAAAAGTGTTTTAGATAGATTCCTCTGAGAGTATATATTGAAAAAAAAATTGCTTCGTACTCTGAATTTAATTTTTCACCCCTTTTTAGTTTTCCTTTTATCCGAATTATAAAACATTTTAATGTTTTCAATAGCAATTTTATTCACGAGGCTTTACAATATGCATGAATCGTTTTGACTCATTTAAGCGTATATAAATTTAATCTTTATTCATCTTAAAAAGAACTTATTTACATTTATACAGTTATAACGTAAATGGAAGAAAACAGGTTATTCACTTCTTTCTCGCATTTTAACTTAACATTATTTATCAAATAAAGATTTTAGATATTGATTTTATTTAAATAATGCATATTACTTTAGAAATATAAATGTTGATAATTTTTACATTAAAAACTAAACTAAAATATTTTATTCTAAATGCCATATTTGCTTAATGTTATTCATATTTTATGAATTTAAAAATAAATGGTCCCTTTGAGTACATAAAATAAAGAAATTAGAATGAAAACGAAATTACTTATTGATCTAAATTGATTCATCAGATCTTATAATGTTAATACTTACTAGTATGACATTAATCACAATGATCACACATTTTATGAAACAGAAATTGGTTAAAATGGAAAAGGTAATTCATTGATATTTGACTTAAGTTCTGCTGATTTAACTAAATTTATTTGATGTGTTACATCTAGGCCTATACTAGAATATAATATAATGGCTTCAAGAAAAGGGCCACTTTCAGGTTCAAGAGTACTATAATTTTTATTTACATGCACCATATATATATATATATATACATATATAGAACTTTGGGTTGTTACATAAAGAAATGAAAATTTAAAATATAAATTTGATTATAAGGGCGCCATTAAATCAGAGGTACTGTTCACTCAATTTTCAGAGTTCTCGAGTCTATGTCAAATTTGAAAACGCGTGGTGTGCGGCAGATCTTAATTATCACACGAAATCACAAGAAGTTCGCTTTGTAAAACAGGCCGAAACTCCAGAGATATTCATGTCACTTCAGAGAAAAAAGAGAAACAACACTTAGGGTCGACTCGTAGCAGAACTCCCTCGTTTCTTCTTCAAAAACCTCCCTTCAACTCCCTCCTTAAACTTCCATTTCCGTCAAGAGGGTGTCAGCTTCCCTCATTTGTTAACATTTCTCAGTTCATGGTCTATCACCAGTCACGATGACACAACTAATGGTGTAGTTCATATTCCATTCGATTTCGCCTTGTGAAATGTTTTCTGTGACCGGCGCAACATGTTTTCTCTGACTCTGCAGTAAAGAGTGCACGAATCATCATTCAGTTGTTAGTTACAGCAGAGTCTCGATCAAACAAGTAGATTGACCTTAGTCATTTTCTCTGTCTTACATAAAACACATATATCAGAGTTCACAATCCCTATTTTGGCAAATTGTTCACCCAGTCAGTCTTGTTCTGTTCCTTAATCTGAAATTGCCAACAGCTCTTTGCGAGTTTCATCAATTTGTAGTAGAAAATTCTTTCAGTTTGACGCATTTTTTATCTATCTAAATGAAGTGTGAAATGTGGTTCATGCACAACAATGGGGGTTGCTATCACATCCCCCTCCCCGACTGTGTAGCCACCAACCACCTTCATGTAACATATCATGCAAGATAATGGACACAATGGTATTGACTGCCTTCTATGCTCGTCATTAACTCTTTTGACTTCTTCTTTGATGGTCACCTGAAATCATTCGTTTCTGAGACACCTCAGGAGTATCTGACAGCACGAATTGTAATTCATGAAAATACATTCTATGCATATTTTTTTACAGAATAGTTTATTTAACAAGATATAAAATGTTTCATATCAATTATAATTATCAACTTTATAAATAACTGCTATGTTTGTTAGTTTTACTTGTTAAAAGTATTGATTTATAATTCCATTTTTTACTTCATCATTATTTTCCATAATTATGTTTGAAAATAAATTAAATATATTTTATTTTCGAAACATTATACTAGTTTATTTCTTTAAATGACGCCTACAATCAACAATTGTTTCAGAAAATTCTGTTTGTTTAGCTTTGATATTAATAGGATACGGGATTCAAAAATGTCATGTGTTTGAAAGTGATAAAGGCACATGAGAAATTGTTATTCTTCAATTATTTCCAAAGTAAACTGCAAGCAAATCATTTTCAACTATGTTACTGAAATCATCAACACCTCGATATCGTTGTATTTCTTCAAAATAAAATAAAAGGATTACTTTAATATCATATTTTGCTACTAATGATGTCATGAATGAAACAATGTTTATCGAATGTTGGAACAATGTTTATCGAATCATTATTTTTAACGAAAACTTCAAGGATTGTTCCAGAATTTTTGTTAAAATGGAAATAATTTTTCCTTATATGTACTTCTTATAATGTATAATTTTTCTTTTAAATGTTATTCGTATATACATATAAGGACAACTTAATTATACAACTTTATTAATTTTTTATGTATAATAACTAGAAAATTAAAATCACATACTACAATAGAATCGTTATTTAGTAGATATGAAAATGAATAACTGATTTTAAAAATGAATATATATTGAGAATATTTTTTTATTAAAACCATGTTAGAATATTTTAATTATCAAGTTTTTAATTTTTTAATTAGTTAGAATATTATTATAGCATATTAAAATATTATTTAAAATTAGAATTTTCTCAATTAGATAATATGACAAATATTAAAAGCACACACAGTTTTTGCATGTACATTTAAAAAGTTCAAAAAAAATTATTTTAAATATATGAACATTTATTCTTATCACCGCATAACACTAAATATTTATTTTCATTAATATTAATATTTTTTCAAATGTTTATTAATTTATTATTTAAACTTTATACTTTTATATTTAAATTTAATTTTATGCTTCTAATACTAATTTAGAGCGTAAATCCTAAATCTGTAATCTTTCTCTCCGTAATCCTAAATAAATAAAGAAAAAAAAAAAATATCGAAAAATATTCATTTATTGTTCAAGACTGAAAAAAAGAAAGCATTAAATAAAAAAATAAAATAAACTATAGAATTCTAAACGATTTTGTCAAAAAAATTATTAAAAGAAAGTAATTTAAATAAATTAATAAAAATAACTTGTGAAAGAAATTTAATAAAGTGGCACGTAAAAGTAATTTAATAAAACAATAATATTAGCTTGAGAAAAAAATGCAATAAAAATACACATGAAAGTAATTTAAATATAATAAGAATAGCTTGTGAAAGAAATATAATAAAAAAAACATGAAAGTATTTTAAATAAATCAATTAGGGTAGTTTGTGAAAGAATTTAAAAATTAATAAGAAACGTTGAAAGTGGTCCAGGACATCGCTGACCCATTCAGAACAAAACAGCACCAATATATATAATGGGCAAATATCTCTATAGAGCATTAAAATTTTCCAAGGAATACAGAAATATAAGTTTCTAAACATGTTATTATGATAGTATATATATATATATATAATATTGCGTCCAAAAAGTGAGACCAATTTTCAAGTTAAAATTCCCGGAGCTTATGGAATTACAATTTTTTTTTTTTAGGTTTTTTTCATTGACAACTATGTGAAATTTGACGTCAAAATATTCATTAGCGTTTGAGTTTGGCTTCGTGAGATGCTAAAAACTGATTCCGACAATTTTTGAAATGTATGAAATAATTGAGCATAGAATTTGCATTAAATTTTGTTTACAGAAGCGTATATAATTTTGCAGAAAGCGTTCGGTGACCATTCCTATATCGGAAAGAAATGTTTAGAAGTGGTAAAAACAGTTGAAAGAAGACAGAGAACGCATTGAAAACCAAGAGCCATCTGGTCGACCATTAACCTCAACCGACGAAGCTCACGTCCAAAAAATTAAAGATTTAGTGCTTGCAAACCGTCGATTTACAATTAGAGAACTTGTTGATGATGTCGGAATTTCAAAAGGATTGGTCATTTCCATTTTGTTCCTCAAACGCGTCAAATCTCGATTGGTTACGAAAGCACTGAATGCGCCAGCTCACACTGCATTGATTCTTCATGACTTCCTCCGTATAATACTGTGTCCAAAAAGTAAGAGCAACTTTCAATTTGAAATTCCCGGGGCTATTGGAATTTCATTTTTTTTTTTTTAGGTTACCGGCACTGTCCTTGACATCTGTGTGAGATTTGACATCAACATATTCATAAGAATTTGAGTTACGCTTGGTTTTGTGAGATGCTAAAACTGATTCTGGCGATTTTTGAAATGCCTTAATTGAACAAGAACTTGCGTTGAATTTTGTTTGCGGAAACGTATGAATGTAGAATGTTGCCGAAGGCATTCGGTGAGCCTTCCTATATTGGAAATAAATATTTAGAAGTAGTATGAGAGAAGTGGAAGACAGAGAACGCGTTGAAGACGAGAGAGTCCTCAGGTCGACCATCAACCTCAACCAACGAAGGTCACGTCCAAAAAAATTAAAGATTTGGTGCTTGCAAACCGTCGATTTACAATTAGAGACCTTAATGATGATGTTGGAAATTCAAAAGGTCTATTCCATTTTGGGTCTGAAGCGCGTCAAATCTCGATTGGTACCAAAAATACTGAATGCGCCAACTCACACTGCATTGATTCTTTTCGCCAAAAATGAAACCCATATCATTCCACAACCACTGTATTCACACCGCGCGACTTCTGACTATTCCCTAAACTCAAAAGACTAATCCGGGGACACCATTTTGAGTCGATTGAAGAGATTCAACGTGAATCGTCACGCGCTTTTAAGGCCACCCCTGTCGATGGCTTTTTAGCATGCGTTAGCATTAGTGCATTGTGTCTGGAGGTGATCAAATAAATTTGGAAGAATAAATAAAGAGTATTTGAAAAAAAAAAAGCATATATATAATATACTGGCTGAAAAAAAATTAAAGGACAACCATAAAAATCTGCTTTATATTAATTCTATTAAGTGAAATGCAATGAAAGATGATTAGTTGGTGACTCAATGTCAACATTATCGTGTAATCCAATGTAATTCACTTATGCTACAGAAAAAGAGTTTTAGCCTCTTCTTTCGGCACATGTGACAACGTGTGATGCGGGTGCTTTGTTGAAGACAAATTGCAAATATTGTATGAGTAGTTGGGTAAAAGCTTCGCTGGTGACAGGAGGAATATGTTGTCCAGAATACATTTGATGGATTGTGAGAAATGGCGGGCTATAGGGAGAATGGAAATAAGGCAGGTACTTAATCTGAGAGGAGTCCGTAAAGACTTAAAAATAGCCTAAAGCATCTAGCCAAAAATCCGGAAATCGTTTGAAGATACAACCAGGCGAAAATCGAAAACATGCCACAACAGAATTTTAGGATCTTTATTTGGCAACGATTGCTAAAAAAACCTGACATCAGTTCAGATTGCAAGGGAATTCGCAGCAGTTACAGGAACTCGACAATCCAGATTTATTGTGAATAACATGCTGTAGAAAAGATCATCAGCATTAAAGTAAAACAGACTGGAGCCCAATTTCTTTTAGCAATGAATCCAAATTTTATTTGGAGAGGGACAAGTCGTGTTACAATATTGAGGGAGAAGAACACACGCAATAAGCTTGCAAATATCCGTGAAAGGCTTCGATACAATAGTCATGGAATCATGGTGTTGTGACTGGTTATTATCCTGTTGCGTGTGGGTAAGGGGGGTATTTCCTTTTATTTTTTGTATGAATCCAGGAATGGTAGATAACCCCTCCCAGTCACACGGTCAGGTCCAAAAGAACCGGTCGGTTTTGGTGGGACCCTTTTTGGAGTTTTGCGGGCAAAAAGGAAGACCCGTTGAAAGCAGAGCGAACGATCTGCGACAGTGCGTGAGTCTGGTACACAATTTTTTGATGCGAGAATGGCTACTTGGATAATTTATAACATATATCCATGTCCATCTTTGAATTTGTGGGGAGCATTCTTTTTGTTAAAAGGTTTTGAGGCTACTGGTAAATCACTGCCTACTCACTCATGGGAATATTTCATTTGAGGTATGCGTAATATGATGATTGCTTCTCTATAAACATTTTTTATTTAGTCTGTTTTAAGTGCCAATGTAAAGATCCTAAATTTGATTGTAATTGTATATATTAGTATTCATTAAAAGTAAAAGGAAAATAGTTGTTTGTTTCAGTATTCATTTTCGTATTTTTATTAATTGTTTTTATATTAATGTTAAATTATTTGGCCGTCCTACGAGTATACGTAGACTAACGGCATCATTTCTATGTCGGTTTTAACACATGGTATGAACGTGCATCATTACCGGTTTCCTCGGTCAAATCGACTTACACATTCTTATGAGGGCGATTGTGAGTTCTGAAATATACACATATGAGGTTCTTGATCCTCATGTCAAGTTGTTTCTGGTTGCAATCGGTGATAACTTCCTCCTAATGGACGACAAAGAGCGTCCTTGTCGAACTGCACTAGTAAATGATTATCTTGGGATGGAATCAGAGAATGGAGTGGCCTCCCTATTCTCGGGATTTAAATCCGACAAAACATAAGTGGGGCTCACTTGTACACCGATTTCCATCTTGGCAAACCCCACCTAACATTCTCCAGGAGTTTCGAAGTTCTATTCGTCTTGAATACACTTTGTTACTCGTAAGCACTTCTGGAAGCAAGCACTGTTCGCATGCACTTCTGGAGAATAGTATGGAAAATAGCTATAATGCTTGCATTTCGGTTCAGGGGTGATCACATACCTTATGGTTAAGGTTATCACATTTAAAAGGTTATCAATTAATCATTTAAAAAGTTACCATCATGATTGTCCTTAAAGGTTATCACTTCTTTCCTGTGTGTCTCTAAAAGCTGTAACAGTAGCATTTCTATTTTACTCTTAAACGACATATTCTTATGTTTTTATAACTTATTTATTCGTACGTAATCTTACACGTAGTTCTGCACTTTTATTATCTATCGGGTATGACAAAATAAAGATCTTGTGCATGTTCCATGTTCTTATAAGTTTATTCATTCAAGTTAGATGAGTTCGTATAGTTATTCTTAATTTTTTTTCTCGCCAATGCATATATATAGCAGTAAATTAACTTAGCTTATTAAACTATGCTTAAAGCATAAAATAAATAATGTTTTTTTATTTATAAATACAGACTTAATGTTACTTCTATCATAAATTCTTTTGAAACTTGTTCATATTTCTTGATGGATTAATTAATCAATCTCAAAACTCAGAAACATTAAAAAGACCTAGCATATATATATTATTAAATAAATAAGTAAGTAAAGAGGAAGTATACATTTTCTAAATCTGTTAAAACGAAATTTGCTGAAAAAAAGAAAGAAAGAAAAATAATTTACCAGAAAATTCACCCATGCGGCAGCAAATTTCAACACGCTATTCCCCCACACGCTTTCACAGCTTTTCTGTATCTGGGGACACCTTGTAGCAACATTTCCGCGAGAGCCAATTTTCGCAAAAAGTCCGCGTGTGTTTACTTTTTTTCGTCCCTTTTTTTTACTGCTCGTTCATGAATAAAGTAGGAAATTTACGTGTAGTATAAATATTGTATGCATTTTCAGTATGTAAATGGATTCGTTGAATTTTTCGTGAGAATCGCCCGTTTTTTCTTGTACTATATTAAAGGAATAAATAGAATAAAAAAATTGGGTTAAAGTGGTAAAAGGGGGCTTATAACATCAAGTTATTCAAGTTGCTTTTTATAAATATAAAAATTTCCTTCCGGTAGAATGCAGAAGAAAATAGCGCACTTTTAAGTGTTCCAGAGAACTTTATTATTGATTATGCCTAACTTATAAATTATTTTTTATTATGAAAAACTTTTAATGGTGGGGTAATTTACTTAATTCATACATATCGAATAAATAATTTTACGAAAGTGCGACAAAATCAAGAAAGATAAAAAATAAAATTTTGTTACTTTAGGGTTTGCATCTTATAGCTCAAAAGAAAGTGCTTTTAATGCAGAGTATTTGCATAACGTTTTTTTTATCGTCCGATATTTTTTTTTTCCTAGCACGCATGCTCATAGGAAACATTGTACCTATTGCGCATGCGTATCTGTAATAATGCACTACTGAGCTATTCCTATGCGCATGCGCGCTAGGAAGAAAAATATTGGACAATAAACAAACGCTATGCAAAACCCCTCTAATATTTGTGAACTATAAACAACGAACTACATTGAAAACAACAATGTGTATAATTAATAATGGTGTAAGATTAAAAACTAAAATGATAATCTTAATTTTTAGATTTTTAGATAAAATAATTCCACTAATTGTTTCTACAACTTTGATAATAACATAACCTCCAAATTATAATTAAGAAAACTTTTTTTGTTAACTAATGCCTTAACAGTTTCGCTATTGAGTGTCATGAGTTTTTATAGTTTATAAATGCAGACTTAATGTTACTTCTAGCATAAATTCTGTCCAAAATTCTCATACTTCCTGAAAGACTAATTAATTATTCTTAAAACTGAGAAACATTAAAAAGACCTAGCAGATATATTATTAAATAAATAACTAAAGCTGAAGTATACATTTATCTAAATCTTTTAAAACGAAATTTGCTGAAAAAGAAAGAAAGAAAAAAAAAATTACCAGAAAATTCACCCATGCGAAAGCAAATTTCAGCACCCTATG
The DNA here is from genome assembly GCA_021605095.1 of Caerostris extrusa. Classification (NCBI taxonomy): domain Eukaryota; kingdom Metazoa; phylum Arthropoda; class Arachnida; order Araneae; family Araneidae; genus Caerostris; species Caerostris extrusa. The sequence goes on from BPLR01021507.1 coordinate 28,352, forward strand.
CCCCAACATGCTTTCACAGCTTTTCTGTATCTGGGGACACCTTGGAGCAACATTTCCGCGAGAGCCAATTTTCGCAAGAGTCCGCGTCTGTTTACTTTTTTTTTCGTCCCTTCTTTACTGTTCGTTCATGAATAAAGTAGGAAATTTATGTGTAGTATAAATATTGTATGCATTTTCAGTATGTAAATGGATTCGTTGAATTTTTCGTGAGAATCGCCCGTTTTTTACTTGTACTATATTAATGGAATAAAAAAATAGAATATAAAAAATGTTGTTGAAGTGGTAAAAGGGTGCTGATAACCTCAACTTATTCAAGTTGCTCTTTATAAATATAAAATTTCCTTTCGGTAGAGTTCAGAAGAAAATATAGTGTACTTTAAGTGTTCCAGAACTTTGTTATTGATTATGATAGAAAAAATTGTTCATGACTAACTTATAAATTTATTTTTTATTATGAAAAGCTTTTAATGGTGGGGTAATTTACCTAATTCATATATACCTAATTCATAAAAATTAACTAATTCATAAAATTATTTTTTTTTAAGCGACGCCTTAACAGTTTCGCTATTGAGTGGAATGAATTTATATAGTTGTTTATAAATGCAGACTTCATGTTACTTCTATTATAAATTATTTTCAAAATGTTCATACTTCCTGAAAGACTAATTAATCAATCTTAAAACTCAGAAACGTTAAAAAGACCTAGAGGATATATTATTAAATAAATAAATAAGTGAAGCTGAAGTATACATTATCTAAATCTGTTGAAACGAAATTTACTGAAAAGAAAGTAAAAAAAAATCTGCCAGAAAATTCGCCCATGCGGAAGGAAGGAACCGCGCAAATTTCAGCACGCTATGCCCCAACACGCTTTCACAGCTTTTCTGTATCTGGGGACACCTTGAAGCAAAAATTTCCGAGAGAGCCAATTTTCGCAAAAGTCCGCGTGTGTTTACTTTTTTTCGTTTCCTTTTTACTGCTCGCTCATGAATAAAGTAGGAAATTTACGTGTAGTGTAAATATTGTATGCTTTTTCAGTATGTAAATGGATTCGTTGTATTTTTCGTGAGAATCGCCCGTTTTTTACTTGTACTATATTAAAGGAGTAAAAAAAAAAAAAAATGAAATAAAAAAAAATGGAGTTGAAGTGGTAAAAGGGTGCTGATAACCTCAAGTTATTCAAGTTGCTCTTTATAAATATAAAATTTCCTTTCGGTAGAGTGCAGTAGAAAATAGTGTACTTTAAGTGTTCCAGAACTTTGTTATTGATTATGATAGAAAAAAAGGTTAATGCCTTACTTATAAACTGTTTTTTTTTATTATGAAAGCTTTTAATGGTGGTGTAATTTACTTAATTCATACATATCGAATAAAAATTTTGATTAAAGTACAACGAAATCAAAGAAGATAAAAAACAAAATTTTGTTACTTTAGGGTTTGAATCATACAGTTTAAAAAAAAGGCTTTAATATATTTGTAACAAACTATGAACATCAAACTACATTGAAAACAACAATGCGTACCACAAATTATTTTGTAATATTAAAAACTAAAATGCTAATATTATTTTTTTTTTAATTTTCGGATCAAATTCTTCCAAATTGGAAACAATGGTCCAACAGTTTGGATATTGTGGGTCTAAATAATTATTTTTCTTTATAATGCGTAATCTAAGTAGAATGTAATTGATAATTTACAATTTTGATATACAAAAACATGTTTTTGATTCTTAAAAAGATAATTTAATTTTCGTGTAAAAACCAACGGTGTTTACAAAAGACAATCGCAATCAAAGTGCTTCGCTGTCTTAAAAAAAAAAATTGCAATTTCCCTTGTCTTTCCGAAATTTTCGTTATATTTGAATCCGTTTGGTTATCATCTTACGATTAAGTAGAATTAATATCCATATATATATATATATATATATATATATATATATATATATATATATATATATATATATATATATATGTATATACTAATACAAAAACTACGCGTTAAAACACCTCAATAATTCGAAAAATAAAACCAATCGAACTACTCTACCTAATCGAAATGGATTCAGGCCTTTGATAATCTCTTAGCCACAGCCATCCAAAGTAATGGGAAGAATTCTCGTGGCTGCCAAAGAGTATCTGAGCTCATACGCCATTAGTGTATCATGTACGTAACTCATTCAGTGTTACTTGGTTCTTTAACAAACATTCTCGCATCATATTTTAAGAAAGACTTACGATTGATGCCTGGGCCTATACTTTGTCCCGTGTCCAATTGAAGGACACTCTGACTTGCAGAATTTTCCGTGATATCCCTGATTGGACAGAAAAGCTTTCGGTTCAGTATCGACAGTCGTTTTCGCTTAATTCCCAAACCAAAGACACTGTCAACCATCCTCCTCTGTCATGTAAATAAAGATCGAATAATTTTAACTGTCCTATATTACTAGAAATATATTTAAATATTAAAAGAAGTTATAGTGGCATTCTTAAAACATATTGAATCTAACATCCTAATTCAATTATAGCTTCAATAAATGTATTTAGTAATAAAAGTTTTAAAATATCCCAGTAAATGACAGATGTCTTAATTTTAGATTCCTTAATTTATATTGTTACTCTTCCTGAGATTATTAACTAATTTAATCAATTTTAATTCATAATGTGTTTTTGATGAGATTTTTTGTACGCATGTCATTGTATACCTGTTGTATAAAAAAAAAAGGGGAACACATAAAAACAGGTTTGCCTGTATATCAATAGAACAATCTAAAAATATCTGAATGGATATATGGGCGTTTGAAGTGGCTTAGCTCGGTTTGATAATTGATCAATGAACCATACTGAAATTTGAGCATCAAAAGAAAAATTATGGGCCAAAGTAAAAATTATTAATTGTTTAGATATATCAAATCGGTATTTTTTGAAAGTCCATTAATTTAGTTTTCAGTGGTTAATATGGGCTCCTTCAGATGCAACTGTTAGAAATGTTCAGTTTTCACTCCAAATTGAATTTTCACTTCTCATTCCAAATGAAATTGCGAAAACTCCCTGATTTCAAATACTTTATTAGCCAAACTTTTATTAATTATTTTTCTAACAAAACAATACGATTGCAAGAAAATACTCATGCCACTTATTTTTCACTTTGAATTACGAATTTTGGAACTACAAGCATGCAAAATCCATTTTCAATAAAAATCCAATACAGATACAAAGAAAGAATAAACCTTTTACTCTTTAGCAAACACATCTAGGAATTTCAGGGGCACATCACACAGAAGATGTAGCACAATATTTTCCAAGAAATATCTTTATTGTGTGGTAATGCTATTACAAAAAATGAATATCTTCGAAAGAAAAAAAAAAAAAAAAAAAAAACGAAACATATTTTCCGATACAAACCGCCTTCATACGCATTATAGCCTTCTCCAGTGCAAAGAAAGAAAACCATTTCAGAAAAACGATTTGTGATATGCATTTCCATCATTCAGTATTGATGTACAGAACCTGATAAAAGGGACTTGCAAAGCAATTCGCTGGAGAATAGCCCCCACACCCCCAATGCGCCTTAACCGTAACCACTTCCCACTGCGAAGAAGACTCGAAAGATTTGAAAGAGCTACCACGAATAAGATCCCAAAACGGAATAATGGAGACTGAAGTTACTTTCCTTTACTTAATAAAACAAAGAAATAGGAATCTATCATGCAGTAAATTCATTCCCCAACGAAAGTAAAGAATGATTTCAAAGCTCCGCAGAAAAAAGGAAAAGAAAAAAAAGGAAAATTTTTTTTTTCGTTTATACGCACGAGTGAACAGCAATGGCGAAAAACAACTTTTCCATGTGGAAAATAGGATGGACCGACGTCAGTACTACATTATTCTAAAGAGTAAAACAAGACTTTACTGCACCGGCGATCCGAAAATTTTAAAAGTCTATCTTTTTTCCTACGGTATTATATAGGTAAATGGACAGAGTGGATAAGAAAACCACTTTTTGTGTAATGAAGTTAGAGGTTGAATATTTAGTTTAACGGAAACTTTTTTTTTATGTATAAGCTTCTTTAATAAAACTGTGTTTTGTGGCCTCTTACATTAGGTTGATGCATTTGCGATGTGCCATTAAATTTCATTGTTCATAGATGAGGAAAAATATACTATCCCATACGTAATTTTTTTTTATTCTAAAACGCAACTGAAAACATTTTCTGAAAACTTCATACATCCGAAAAAGACAATCAATACAACAGTTATTAAATAACAATTTTGTGGTATTGATGCTGTTATTTCATTGAGAAATTAATCTTATTCAATTAATTTGTGTTTTACGGTCTCTTACATTAGGCTGATGTATTTGCGATGTGCTATTAAATTTCATTGTTTATACACGAGAAAAAATAATCTATCCCGTGATAATTCTGAAATGCAACTGTAAACGTCTTCTCAAAATTTCATACATCCAAAAAGACAATCAATACCACAAAGTTGTTATTTCTTTCAGAGATTATTCTTAATTAAGCTTCTTTAATAAAATTGTCTTCTTTTTATGGACTCTTCTTACATTAATCCCGTGTTGATGCGTTTGGGATGTGCCAATAAATTCCATTGTTCATACATGAGGAAAAATAATCTATCCGTGATAATTCTGAAATACAACTGAAACCTTTTTTCATATATCTAAAAAAAAATCATGCAACCAAAAAGGAAATCAATCACAAAGTTGCTATTTCATTGAGAAAATCATTCATTCATTTCATTTTGAAAAGAATCACCCATTGAGAGAATCATTCATTCATTTCTTCAATAAAATTAAGTGTTTTGTGGCCTCTTACATTAGGTTGCTGAATTTGCGATGTGCCATTAAATTGCATTGCCCATACACGAGGAAAAATAAACGTTCGCAAGATTATTCTGAAATCAACTGAAAACGTTTTCTCGAAATTTTATACATCCAAAAAAAAGACAATCATTATCACAAAGTTATATCATTGAGAAATTAATCTTAATTAAGTCTTTTAATAGAACTGTGTTTTGTGGTCTCTTACATTAAGTGATACGTTTGCGATATGCCATTAAATTTCATACATGACGAAAAATAAACAATTCCGTGATTGTTTTTTTTATTCTAAAATGCAAGTGAAAACTTTTTTCTCAGAAATTCATACATTCAAAAAGCAATCAATACCACAAAGTCGTTATATCATTGAGAAATTATTCTTTTCACAGTGAAACGTAAGAAAAAATATAATTGCTTTCTTATTACGTTTATTCATTTTTAAATGTAAAAAAATTCATACATAAAGAGAAACCAATGCTGAAAATTATTTATTTCATTCCGAAATTGGATCTCTTCACAGTAAAATTTTTCAAATTTATTTGCTTTCTTTTTTAATTTTTATCATATTTTATTTATAAAAAAGATTTAAACATTTTAGAAGAAGGTTATTATAAAAATAGTTATTATGAAAATATATATTTCATTCAGTAATTAATGCTGTCACGGAAAAAAAGTTTTTAAAAGAAGGAAAATAAGAAGTTGATTTTTATAACAATTTATCTCTTTTTTTTTTTAATCTATAAAGAAATTTTGCACTTTAAAAACAAATAATCAATAAATAGCATTAGTATTTATAGGTATGTTTTTGTAGTATTTAGTTTGTATTTTGTATATTTAGTGTGTTTCAGTACTATTTTGTAGTATTATTAGCATTTATAGGTATATATAGCGCAAAATATTTTACTGTAAAGAGGTTAATTACTAACCTCTTTACAGTAAAATATTTTAACGAGAAGAAAACAATGTAATTGTTTTATTACATTTTATACCTTTTTATTCGATAACAATTCAATGAACCACAAAACATTTTTTTATAAATATTACACAAATAATGATTATATATTATATTTACAAATAAAATGACAGAAAACTTTCACATTATTGCAACGACATTAACTTTTGACATTAAATCTGTATTTTTGAGTGTCCATTTAAATATAATATACAAGTTAAGAATGAATAATTCAAGAACATTGTTATATACTCTTTCAAAAAGTATATTTAATGTACAAACCATTATGTATATTGAATATACGTTAATGTATTATTACTTAATAGTGCTTTGTATAATGATGGGTGAGATATAAAAATTTAATGTTACTTTTGCTATAAGATTATGCAAAAACTTTAGTTTCATTATGGACATATGATACTTTCTCTTTATTTTCTGTATTGACAGATTTTGCAGTACAATATTCGCATGATTTAATTTTTCTCGGTGTTCATAATTTAAATATAAAAAATAAACAAATAAAATATTTCTTGCGAATGACAGTTGCCATACTTTCAATTTTACTCATACTTTTAATATACATTTTTACTCGTATTTTTAATATACTTTTTATTAATATTTTAATATACTTTTTTACTCATACTAGAACAAAATATTTTTGCATTAGTACAAATGCCTAAACATGCAGTGTAACACGCATTTACTGACCTCATATCGCTATAACATCACGTTCGCTTAGTATTAAAAACAAAAATAAACAGATATACCAGAAAAAGAAAGTTTATATATGAAATGTATTAAAGAACCGACAGTTTGCAAATCAAATAAGGCGTCATTCAAACATGTAGTAATAAGCTTAAAGATATCCTTTATACACACTGGTTTCAAAATCTTCAATTTGATTTATCATATCTGGATTTTGACTATTACAGTGGTCAAATTCATAAATTCGAAGAATATATATAGCTATCTAGATGAATTTCTAAGGTTTGTATCGGCTGATTTTCTTGCAATTAAAGTTTTTTTCCCCCTATCCACCAATAATTAATTCAAATCATTAGTATTTTTTCACTATTCACTAATTATTTTCACTAATTATTATTATTAATTAAACAAAATAGAAAGAAAATAAATAATTGCAAAACAATATTCCTCATTACATGATAATAAAGTGTTTGGTTAATGAATATATGAAAATGTCCAACAACAACAGCAAAAATAACCCTTAATGAAAATAATGAATTAAAATTTGATAATAATAAAAGCTATTATGATGTTAATGATGTGAAAATGTTTATGGGCATCATTCCAATGATACTCGAAGACACCTGATCGAAAGCACTGTATGCCAAACTCTTCCTCATTTAAATGGGGGCGAAGGATATTCTGAAATAACATTAGTTTCACTGTTCCTGATTTCTCGACCACATTTACAATAGTATTTATTGCACTGACTCTTATATACCTAGCATTTCAACATTTTCTCATAACGTTTCTTGCGTCTCTTAATTAATCGGTTCCTTGACAATTCTGCTTATGAATTTTCTCCGTCTACTACTATATGACGCTTTGAAATAGGCAAATTAAAAATATTTTATTGATTCGTTTTTAATAGATATTCGTTTTGACAGCCTAAACACCTTACAACTTTCGCAGCTCTTGGAACGTAGTTCTTTTCTCACTCAAGAATTGATCGAAAACTTTTTAAATTTCTTAAACTTAATGATAATACATGGAAATAAAAAGGCTCATAAGATTTCATACACCTACTAAATCCACTTTATTTTCAAGACTACAATTTGTAGCAACTTACAGCTTTCTATGTATGGATAATGCTTCATATTTCAGTATAAACGAGTATTAATGGTAAAATGGTTATAATATATATATATGTGGTTGTAGAAGAACACATGTGTTTGAGTAGATGGTAGACTGATTCAGTAATTATCAATGATCCAGTACTGCTGATATTCATCTCTAGGTTCCAGCGCGGCTATTCATCACCCAACCATTCACTGAGTGTATTAGATGAATATAACGTTGGAATAATTGTAGCAATATTTAATAGAATCATCAGTATTTAAATGCAAATGAGAGAAAAGAACATTTATAGAAAATTATTATTAAACTAATAAGTTTTAAGTGTTAGTTATTGTTTTATATTTATTTGAATGTATGTTTGCATCATATATGCTTACTTCGAACACAGTTTTAAACAAATAATAACTTAATTCATTCATGACAATGGTTAAGGCACAATTTCAATTTTGATTTAAATAATAGTTACATTTTCCAGTTTTATAAGCTATTAATAGTCAATTAAAAAAGTAAAGGCTTTTAACTCCTACATCATCATAGGAATGTATCGATAAATCAAGCAAAATGAATGTTCCCTTTCTGGAAGTTTCATCTTGGTTGATTTATTAAATACTAATTTAATGTTTTATATTTTAATTGAATGCATATTTTCATCATATATTGCTTACTCCGAACACATTTTTAAAACAAATAATAACTTAATTCAGTCATGATATTGGTTATGGCCCAATTTCAATTAAGGTTTAAATGATAATTATAATTCCCAATGTTATAAAGTTATTAATAGTCAATTAAAAAATAAATGCTTTTAATGCCTGCATCATAATAAAAATGTTAACGCTAAATCCAGCAAAATGAATGTGCCATTTATGGCAGATTCCTTTGGCTTGATTTAATAAGTACTAATTTAATTTTTATATTTTCATCATATGTGCTTACTTCGAACATATTTTTTTAAACAGGCAGTATTTTTTTTAAACTTAATTCAGTCATGGTATTGTTTAAGGCGCAATTTCAATTTTGATTTAAACAATAATTACATTTTCCAGTTTTATGAGCTATTAATAATCAATTAAAAAGTAGATACTTTTAATACATGCATCGTCATAAAAATGTTAACGATAAATCAAGCAAAAATGAATCTGCCATTTCCAGAAGAAAAAAAAAAATTAAGGCTTGAAAGAATCGAGCCTATCCAATTTTATAGCAGATCGCTCGGACAAACATGAAGGGAAGAATATTGGAAAGCCTTCTTCCAAAACGATTCTTCATTCCACGTATATTGTCCTCTATCAGAAGAAGAAGGAAGAAAATAATTTCCTTCCAAAAAAAAAAAAAAATACACAATTTTTTTTTTTTTCTGGGCGGAAAAAAAGAAAAGGCTATGGATAATGGGTTGGCAAGGAAGAAGAAAGATAATAGCAGGGATGAGTGGCGGTCCAAGTTGCTTTTCCATCGACGCCAAATGCGATTCGTGTGCCCCTAGAGGGCGTTGTTATACAGAAGTTAGGACTGCAGACGAAAACCTTTATTACATGCTGAGAGCAGTTCTACATTGGCTATTCGCGTCGACGTCAGACTTATAAATGAGGAAAGAAGTCCGTAACAAGGGCAGTATTTGCTAGCTAAAAAGCTGGGATGTTTTCTCAGAGGCAACCTTGTGTATTTGCAATCAGGACGATAGAGTTATGCCGTTTAGTGTCGCAGGGAAGTCTTTGGAATAAATAAAATTGATAAGGCTTTTAGAATAACAAATTTTATGTGTACTGCAAATAAAAAAAATTTTTTTGAAAGAAAGTGAAAAAGTTTAATATGTTTTTTTTTTTTTTTTTTCTGTTTAAGAAACATTTTTTTTTTAGATTTTGATAAGAAAGTTAATAATGGAACGTTTCGGGGCTTGAGCAATAAGATGTTCTCAAATATAAAACAAATATGTTATTACATTAAAAATATGCTAAAACAAATATGTAATTACATTAAAAATATGCTAAAACAAATATGTAATTACATTAAAAATATGCTAAAACAAATATGTAATTACATTAAAAATATGCTAAAACAAATATGTTATTACATGTGTTAATACATAAACAAATATGTTATTATATTTTCTAATTTGTCTCAGACTTGCAGATTTGATACAACATCAGTGGATTTCAATAATCAACATATTATATTCTTTGAAATGAATAAAATTGATAAGGCATTTTTAGAATAACAAATTTTATGTGTACTGCAAATAAAAATTTTTTTTTTTTTTTAAAAAAGTGAAAAAGTTTAATATGTTTTTTTTCTTTTCTGATCAAAAAACATTTTTTTTTTATATATACATTTCGATAAAAAGGCCAATAATGGAGAGTTTTGGGACTTGCGCAATAAGACGTTCTCAAATATAAAACAAATATCTTACTTATTTTTAATTTGTCCCTGTCTATTAAAAACATGTAATTTAGTACAACATCAACCAATTTTTGTAGGTTCAAAATCGATGGATTTTCAAAATCGATGGATTTTCAAAATCGATGGAATCGATAGTATATTCTTTGGAATAAATAAAATTGATAAGGCTTTTAGAATAACAAATTTTATCATTCAGAACATTTTATGTGTACGTACTGCAAATAAAAAAAAAAAAAAAATTTTTTTTTGAAAGAATGTGAAAAAGTTTAATATGTTTTTTTTTTTCTTTTCTGTTTAAGAAACAATTTTCATTTAGATTTTGATAAAAAGTCTAATAATGGAATGCTTGGGGGCTTGCGCAATAAGATGTTCTCAAATATATAAAACAAATGTTATATAAACAAATATGTTACTACATAAACAAATGTTATTAAATTGTTATTTTTCTAATTTGTCCCAGATTTGCAGATTTGATACGACATCGATTGATTTCAATAGTCAGCATATTATATCTTCTTTGGAATTAATAAAATTGATAAGGCATTTTAGAATAACAAATTTTTATCATTTAGAATGTTTTATGTGTACTGTAAATAAGAAAAAAATCTTTTGAAAGAATGTGAAAAAGTTTAATATGTTTTTCTTCTTTTCTGTTTTTAGAAACATTTTTCTGTTTTTAGATTTTGATAAAAAAAGTCTAACAATAGAACGTTTCGGGACTTGCTTAATAAGATGTTCTCAAATATAAAACAAATATCTTACTTACATTTTTTAATTTGTCCCAGATTTGCAGATTTGATACAACATCGATGGATTTCCATAATACTATATTATATTTTAATAAGTTTCAGAAAAAATATTGAAAAAAAAGATAATACCGGAATTGAAAAAGTCTCTAGTGGTATTAGATTTCTTATTTTTGTGAAGAATATTATTTTAATTTATTTTGCTACAATTCTAGGATAACATTTTTTAAGAATGTAATCTATATTGAGAACAACAATATCTGTAATAAATTCAATAATATCCATCTAAAAGTTTCATCATTTCAAAACAAACTAAAATAAATAAAAACATAAGAAAATAAACATTTTTTTTGTTTTCGATTGAAAGAAGAATTTTATTCAGATAAATCTTGGGATTAAATATTTTCTTATATTGCCAAATTTTAAAAATTATTTTAAAATTTGCACGCCTTTCTTAATTTATATGGAAAGATATTAATATTCTATGTAGGGACACGAATTAAAATCTATAAAAATATTGTCCTACTGCTGTGTCTAAAAGTAAGACCAATTTAAAATTCCCTGGGGCTTATAGAATTTCATTTAGGTTGCTGGCATTGTACTTGACATCTGTGTGAAATTAGACGTCAAAATATTCGTTAGTGTAGTTACGTTTGACTTTGTGAGAAGCTAAAAGTGATTCCGTCGATTTTGAAATGATTGGCACCGAAAACACTAAATGCGCCAGATCACACTGCATTGTTTCTTCATGACGTTTTCGCCAAAAATGAAACCCATATCGTTCCACAACCACCGTATTCACATCGTTCGACTTATAGCTATTCCCTAAACTCAAAACCCTACTCCGGGGACACCGTTTTGAAACGACTGAAGAGATTCAACGTGATTCGCCGCGCGCATTCAGGACAATCCCTGACGATGACCTTTTAGCATGCATTGAGGATTGGAAAAAAAGTTGGCATAAGTGCATTTTGTCCGGAGGGGATTACTTTGAAGACGATGAAATAAATTTGGAAGAATAAATAAATAGTTATTGAAAAAAAAAAATTGTCTCTCACTTTTTGGGCACAGTAGTACCACTTAAAAATTTATATAATATGACTTTATTTATTTAAATATTAAATTAATTTTTTATCAATTATTTAACAAAAAATCATATTTTTATTATGTTGCAAGTTTTCAGAAATATGGTACTTTGCATATTTTTCTTCATCTATTTTTTTTTTTTTTTTTTGGCAAATAAATATTCCTCACAATAAATGAACCTTTCTAAGGGGTCTTTTTCTTTCCTATAATGCATATGGATGATCTAATTTACAAGCCTTTGAAAGCTTTCGCTAATTTTTGACATCAGACAAGTAAGCTACTTAAATATTCCTATTCATTAAGTAAGTGTTTCATTTATTATTCATGTGTATGTCTTTTACCTGAACTCTTAGAAAAATATAAATGAAAATTTATCCCCAAAGGAATGCTTGCAAATTAAAGTGAATGTATTAAGTAAGTTTTGCTAGTCTTTTCAATCACATAATGTCATTTTGATAAAAAAAACCCAGCTATAATATCGATTTAAATCTTCAACATAAACTAGCAAGAAATATTTAATAATTGAAAAAATGCTACTATGTTAAACTGAATAAAAATGTATTCACTTAATAAACAAAATAACTTTACAACAAGCAAAAAAAAAATTACAGCTAAAATCTGTTTAATTCATGCAATCGTATTTTACTCAATAATATAAAAATGTCTTTACTTTTATTAATCTACTAAATTTTATTTATTTTTCATAGAATATTGTACATAAATCTGATAAATCTTTTTTTTTAAAAAGAGAAAAAAATCCCAAATATATATATAATATATATATATATATATATATATATTTACTTTATATTTATAAAACTATATTTTTAAACAGAAAAGTGATAAATATTATATATTTAAAATTTATATGGAAAAATGTTTCTTTTTAATAACATTTTTATTTTGTAGAAATTCAATTGTATTTTTTGTTTCTATTTTTAGCATAATCAAACAGTATAAATCTTTTGCTACAATATTCACTTTTTAAAAGTTTGTAGAAAGATTTTCAAAAATATTTTTATACTATTCATAAACAATATCTCATAATTATTTTTACCCATAGTTCATCTTTATTTTGTGAATAATGTGAAATACATTTCTTTAATATAGTATTAAGTATTAAAATCGGTTGAACAATTAATTAAAAAGTATTCGTATATTAACAGTGTAACATCATACAAAGAATGAAAACTCCATATTTCAGGTGCATACAAAATCATCACACAATTTTTGATCTCACACAAACTGGCATCACTCAATTTTTACACAACAAAACATACAAAACTATTTTCTGAAAAGAATTATTTTTAAAAATTAGAATCACTTTTAACACGCCTTGTTAACAATGAACTTCATTTTGTCATACAAGACAAAATTAATTTCATTAATAAAAATTAAATCTTTCAAATAATTCATTAACATATGCAACATATGTTTGTCAGATACGTCAAAAGCATATTTTCCTTAACAAACTATAAGAATTAAAAATGGCATAAATACATTGTATTTTATTTTTTTCATATTTCTTTAATTAATAAACTGACAGATATTTTTCAATTTTTTTACATGTCTGATAATTTTCAATGTGATGTTTCAGTTCTTTTTAAAGAAAATATTTAATTGTTTTAATAAACAACAGCACTAAAGAAAAAGAAACAACAAAAAAAGTAATTTATATTTTTCCAAATTTATTATTCCACAAAATATAATTAAATATTACAATGTTTTTCATTTGTATATGTTTTGAATCATTTAAGCATTAAAATTTATTTTGAACTTTTGTAATTCCCCAAATTTTGTACTACTAAATAGTTGTAAGGTATATAACGTATTCAATAGTCGGAATGTTTCGAAATATGCTACTCCATGTGAAATATATTATCCCATCAAAGAAAACTAGTTTTCGACCGAAATTCCTCTTCGTTATCCTTACTTTCAATGTAAACGAAACTGCCACTCAGTTTATCGCTGCGCACACATTCAACATTCAACAAAATGAGATCTTCCCCCATGGTGCACCTGGAGCTAAAAGATCTACAGCTTGGCATTCAATTCTGTTTCATGTTTCTGTATTTCGTTCTTTTTTAGATCAGTTGTTCATAATCTGCATTCGCATTTCAGTTTTCAGATTTGCACGATCAGCCATATTATGAAAGATGCAAATAGGGTTAATTACAAATAGCCTCAAGTTATACAACACACATTTGTGATTTTAATAACATATGAGCAAATATCAAAAGTTAATAAAAAAATAGAGGTTTGACAATCAAACGCACAGGATAGCTTATGACTAACACTTAGGAAGTTCAACCAGTATTAAGAAGACGCTGCTGGTATCTTGTAGCATGTATTGCCAGATATAGCGGTAGTAGCGATTACAATATATCTCTCTGGCTTCACTGGAGTCCCCGCAATAAACTAGAAATGAAAGAATCTTGAAGAAGAGAGTAGAATCTTGTAGAAGTAATTTTATTTTTTGGCTTTTTAAATGTTTGAAAAGGAGGACTTGTATTTGAAACACCTTCCTAAGCACACTGAAGTACTTGATCAGTCAGTGATCCCATAGAATGATTTGGTGGACTACCCCTCTTTCTGAGAGGCAGAACTAGAGAAGTTCCATTCTTCCATTCTTCATTCTTCTCTTCATTGTGGGAGTTTAGACAAAAGTGTGGGATGTCGCTATTGGGTCTGATGGTTTGCCAAAACTTCAATGACATAGGCTGTGTGCGATTTTGGGTGAGGATCAAGTAAGGGTCATCTGGCTGCTGCAGGAACTTTGAAGTCTTTTTTTTATTTATTGATGGTATGTAAAAGTGACACATACTTTGTCAACAGGAGTGTAAAATACTTGTCCACTATTTCTTATCAAATTTCTATTTAATTTGATTTTGCTTCATTTCAAATGGTTCCTTTATGATATCTGTGATAGTTATGAATCGTTTTCGGTACGGAGGTGTTTCTGCTAAAAGTTGTCGCTTTCCACCATTGCTTTGAAATCTTGAACGACTTCTTCCATAGTTCGCAGTTATTTTTCCAAATTGTAGGAAGGCAAATGTAGGGCCGGAATTTTACAGACGGCCAGTATTCTTAGCAAAATGAACAACCGGATGTTTCCCATGCCAGTTATGTTCATTTCCTACAAAGATTGCTAAATAGGATTTGGTACTACTATTTTTTGTGTTCCACTGGAATCGATGGGGAAAGTAAACTTGTATTAAATTTAGACTAATGTTGAAGGAAAAGGTTAAAGAACCAGGATCCATTGTCACTGATTATTTTTCTCAGCATATCTAATGCAAGAAGACTTATACGATGAGAATTGTGGTACATTCACGTGCAATGGCAGGAGAAGGAAGAAATAACTCAACCCATCGCGTAGAATAATCATCTACAATAAAGATCCATTGGCTGCCTGTTTCAGTTTCAATCCAATCAAGTCTATAGTGATGATTTCAATCGGCTGCGAGTAAACAGGGGTTTTGAAAAAAAACAACGTTCATGTCATTTTTTTACATTCCTTCGTGTCAGTTCAATAATGGCATCTAGCGATTATCTGATTCATGGTAAATTCACGCTCATGGGTTCGATGACTAGTTGAGCTTCCTTCGACCCAGAATCTGGAACGTAACGGTATAATAGTACTTCTTGAATCATAACAAAACGTCGCTCTATGTCACCAACAAATTTTTAAGGAAAAATCTCACATACCTACGTTTTCAGACAACATTTGATTGCCGCTACAAATTTGTTAAACAATTTGTAAAGTTCCAGAAATTCTCAAACAAATTTTACACTGTAGCAACAAACAAGAAATAGAACTCTCAGCCGAAATTCAACAAAGGGAAATCTTTAACTCCTGACGATGTTCCTAAGACACTAAAAATACACTGCCCCACTTGAAATGACGTGAAATAATGAACTAGCAGTAAAGAAAAAAGAATTAAAAGTTCCCAGAAGATGATTACAAAAAAATGGACAGGACATAGCCAGAATCAAATTAATTATTCTAAAAAAAAAAACAGCAACTAATTCTTAAATCCAAGGGAACCGCGTGAAAAAATTTCTGTACCGAAAATTCTTCTGCGTATTAAATTCCCTTCAAAAATACTTGCAGAGGCAAAAATTCCACTAGCAATATTGTTTAAAGAAATTGCTAAATTACTTGAAGAAAACGTTGAAGTTATAGCACTGGACGTTCTTAAAAAATTTTATGCACCTCTTACCACAAGCACAAGTAATAAATTATAATGAAATACTTCAAAAAGTAAATTTACTAATTCTGTGCTAAAATGGTTAATGTAAGTATTGCCAAACAGGAAAGCTCACATGGCATTGACCATACAATGTTACAAATTGTCTTCAAACATTTTTCAGCAATACTCTTAAAATTTCTTCAATAAATGTTTCTCCCTACATTTCTTTTCCTAAACCCTTAAGATAGGATTCATTGTACTATTTCACAAAAAATTTTTCCAGTCTTAATTCCATTCGACCAATTCCTCTACTTCTTACATTATAAAATATTTTCGAAAAACTATCACGTCAAAGGCAACATTAGATTCTTTCAAACCAACAAATTCCATCCATCACACAATTTGGATTTCGAGACGGAAAATCAATTGACCATGATCTTATCAAATTAATGAATTTTATAGATAATTCTCAGTTGACGGTTTATATTCCGTTCTTATTTCAATAAACAATAAAAGAGCCTTGGACAACAATACATCAATAAATATACATCAATAAAAAATATATTATTTTTAATTACTGAAAGAAAAACCATATTACAGGAAGATTAATGTTAATAGAACTTAGAAACAATAGAAAAGTATCAATTCAGACCATGTAAATGATCAGTTTTTCACAAAAGGTCTCAGGGTTGTCCATAACGTTTGGAACTTAATTACTGATTAAATATTAAATTTTCCCTTGTACATCCGATACCCATGTCGTAGAATAACCATGTTGCAGCCATATAATTTGCAGATGATTTCGCCTTCGCCATTTTAAGCATGACAAGTGAATAAAATAACTCGCAGTTGAAGCTTTGAATAAATTCGAAATGTGCTCAATAAAACGCCATCATTCTGTTTCATTTGAAAAAGACTATCTAAATTATACATGAAAAATTAAAATCTGGTCCAAAAGATTCACTGGAATGATAAACCAATGCGAGAAAAAAGATCTTCCAATATTTAGACGTCATATTAGATGAAAAAATTTGTTGGATTGTGCATCTTAACAACCAATCAATGGAAAAGTTCAGTCATCTTTATAATATTGACAACAAGTCGGGAATCATTAAAAATCACAGAAAAATAGTCTACAAAACAGTTATTAAGTATATGCTTTCACATGACGTAACAATATGGCAAACCAATTTTAGTCAGAAAAATAAGAATAAATACCTCAAATCAAAGTTCTTCCTTATTTCTTAATATCGGAACTTATCACACAACTCTAATTGCAAGTGGTTACTCGAATTGACAATTAAATTTGAAGCGATTTTCAAATCATTAAAGGTAGATATATGTCTACAATATGTGACACTAATTTTTATCCAAATGATTACGAGGAAAAAAAAGATTTCAAGGTGCCATGATGCAAATTTTGATATAGATTTTAAAATCCGCTTTCATAATCACTTCAACTATAATTGCACTATTAATATTTTTACAGATGGTTCTAAATTTGAAATCGGCACAAGCTGAGTATTTTCCTATTTCAAATAGGGCAAATTAATTCGCGAATGGAAGGGAAAACTTTTCAAACGCAACTATATCTTCCAACCCACAGAACGAGAGAACATGGCGTCGACTTTATCATTTTTTGTATTTTCAGGTTAAAAGATTGTATTTCTAGTGTTCATCTTGCAAGTCGTCTGTTCTAGAGATTGTGAAGCCATTTTAGTATTGGTGTTTGGATGCACAGTTATTCTGTTCGCTCCACATAGCCACGAAATTTATTCAGAACTCCAAAGTCTGCAAAGGATCTACTCGTCATAGAATAGTTGCGCTATGCTGGATTAAGAAATCGCCTTACATACTGGGTCGTTTGTTCCTCTGACCCTTCTCCTTGTTGTAAAACGTAACAGAGGGCATAATTATTTGAATCGGTTCATAGAATATATGGTTTAATTCAAACAGCGTGTTTAAAATAGTTGTTATAGGTCAATTTTTAAAAAATTTCAAATAATTTTGTTGGTCGCATTCTACATTCCAATTGAGCCACTGGTCTCGATTGTTCTGTAAAATTTGGTTTGAATCTGCAAATCCATGAACAGGTTTAGAGCATGGATTGTAACTCCCCAATGTTTTTAGAGATTTTCTGAATAGAAAATACCTTATCTGGTACAATTTCAATGCCTTATTGAATAATTCAGATTCTAAATACTTGACACGAATGAAATAAAGAAATAAACGAGAAGAAACGAACGAAAATACTATTGAAAGATTTGAAAGAGACGAGTTCTTCTTTGTTTCCTTGAAGAGTAATAATCTTTCGAAGACACTTTGGAAATCTGAGAGATGTTTCTCGAATGAATCCAATAAAATTGTTGTCGAAGTAGGTTATGATTAAAATGTTGTCAAGACAATTGCGGGAATGATATATTAGTCTTTGAAATGTGACGGGTGCGCTTGTCAGCTCAAATGACATGCTCAAAAACTTATTGGTTTTGAATAGGTACACGAAGGCTGTTTTATCTTGATCATCACTGTGAACTCACACTTGGTGACAGCCTGCTATGAGATTAATTTTCGATATAAAAGAATTGGGTTAAGCTTCATTTCACTAATCGTCTATTCGTGGTAGTGAATAGGAATTTGCAACAGTGACAACATTCAGATTCCTACAATCGAAACATACACGATAGTTCTTTTTGGCTTCGGTATTAGAAACACTAAAGAGGCATAGGAAGATTCACATTCTTTAAATATTTTTTAATTAAAAACTTATCTATTTCTTGTCTTACGATTTCTTTATTTGCGGGATTCATCCTGTATGGTGGCATCATTACAGTTAAATTGGTATGAATCTTTTGTTCAATAAATTGAATAGGTTTTCTTGTTTGAAATCCTTTTCTCACTTTATTAGAAGGACATTAAGTTCATATTGTTGTTTAGTAGAGAGAAGTTCGCAGGAATGGTATTCAAATTTCAATGCCAAAAGTGCATTTACTTCAAATGATGTTTTTATGAAGTTATACTTTATTCGATGGGATTCAGAAAACTACCGTTGTCCCCTATCAAAATTTATGACCTAGTACAATATCTTTTACAGTTTTTCCAGCACTATCATTTCCGTTGGAATAATCTTTCTTTGGACGTTAATGATAGCAACTGTAGGGAGTATTTCAGCTCTTTGTATTCGTCCATCTACAAATAATATGACAATGGATTTGTTATCGAAAGGCAGGCCATGCTAATTTAGAAGATGATATAATTTTCCCCAGCATCCGAATATGAAGCTCCAATACAGACGGAAATTTCGATGAAGTGGAAAAACTGACCTGACGACTTCTGTGAAAAAACTATAGAATCTTAAGTGGTTGAATTTATTTCTGATATTTTTACTACTGGGTTGTACATCAAACTACACTGATGGGTTGTACATTTTAGATTTTGTGGCGTCTAGTGCCTCAAAGATACCAAGTGATAACAAGACGTCTCTGGCTCTTGGTGCAGTTTTGTTTCTCTTCTGATGAAAATTATTTACTAGAAAAGCGGAGTCTCTGTATTTGTCTTTGTATTGGATAACTCCTCTTGGCATCTTCTTGTGGATCTTCCTTTTGGAGATAGTCAAAACTGTGTAGATTCTGAAATAAGATTTCAGGAGTGACTCAGTCACAAATGTCCAAAAAATGGTTATTCACTTCTGGTAGGTTTTTTTTTTTTCTTTTTCAATTGGACGACAATCATAATTCTTTTTAGTCCTTAAATGTCATAATGGCCTCTAAGCACAAAATAATAATCTTTCCAAGTGTTGTCTATTGATTTTCTGTCAGTGGCATAAAAAAAAAAAAAAATGACGAAATTTTTTTCCCATAGCTTCATCCTTGTAAGTTATTTGCAACATCAAAACTGTTTCTGCAACATTTTCCCAAGCAGGAAGCAAAATTTTTCCAGCCGCACGCTGTTCAATAAGTTACGAAATTAAAAAACTGCTTTTACAAAATAAAGCACTGTAACAAAACACAACCTTATTCGTCAAAAGCACAGAATGGACTGAATTCAGAACGAGTTGTGTCACGCTCAAATAATGGCAGGAATGCGTACTAGGCAAAGCCCTACCACAGAGCTGCTATTCCATTTACTTTTAGGTACCTCCTCGTATTCTCATTTCTTTGAATATTTGTATCAATCAAGGAAATAAAAGAATAACTTAATGACTAACCATATAATTTTACTTTATTTGATTTCTGTAACTGTCATCTAATTTCTCGAAATCCAAAACATAAAAAATCAGTATATTTATTATATTATGAATAATACAATGATACTTTGATTATGCAGATGAGCTTCACATAAGTTGTGCCGATCTATTCTTTTAAATTTCTCTCCATCATAATAGTGTATTATTGATTTATTCTTATAATGTGCATTGTTTTTGAAAAGATGTTTTAAATCTAATACATTTTTGAGGGCCAATACAGTCACAAAATTTGTAAAAAAAAAAAAAATTAAATGATCGTATTGTTTTGGGAAAGTGTATGCGTTTCACACATTTAAAGATAACGAAACCATTATAAAAGTTTTTGGAAGCGGCAAATAATAAACCAAGACGTCCAATTTATTTTCTGAATATAGATGGTTTTCTTTTCTTTCCTGAATATAAATGGTATTTTAATCCTTTAAATCGCGGATGCACAGAATTGTAGAAATCAATGGTTGCACATACATTTCATTCTTCTGTTGGATAGTTAAATATTTTATAAAAAAAAATTGCATTTACTTTTTCTTTTTGTGTGTGTGTCTTATGCTTGACGTCATAATAGGCAGAATGATTGAAATTATGTAGTTGTAATAATTTAAAATATATATATATATTCGTAAAAATATAGTTGCCATTGAGTAAAACTTAACCAACCTACACCTCTATTGAAGCTAACGTGTGATTGAAAATCAAAATATTTTCTAATATACTATCAGTTAAAAATAAAAAAAAAAAGTTAAAAAAAAATTTCTAATATTGAATGGTTTTTTTTTTTTATTAAGCTACTCTATTTCATCAGAATATGAAAACTTTCTTTAACATTTATATGTAGTTAGACACTTTAAAAGATAAAATGAAACTTTGATAGTTAATATGACATTTTTTAAATCTAAAAAGGCATAGATGTGAGGCAGGCTACTACCAAAAAGTGACTATACAACTTTTAACGACGCAAACTAAACCAGCCTGAAGTGGTACAAGGTCGAGAAAACGAAGAAAATAACAATTTTATTTTCATAGTAAAAGCAAAAAGTTGTGACATAGTAACATTATATGCCAACACTAAAACAAATCACCACGTAAACATTTTGTAAATTTAAAACTAAATTGTATACGTGGAGCTGTGAATGCAAAAACATAATTAAGCCATACATCAGAAATGCACAGACCGTGACCTGCCACATAATATGTTCCCACTAATTAAAAATATCAGATGTAATTTTTTAAATTTTGATGGAAGATTAAATTAGGGAATATGATACAGATTTACTTTAATAAAATGTGTAATTTTTTTATATTATTTATTGGTAAAAATATTATCCATTATAAAATTGCGTTAAATAATACAATTAAATGCATGCCCCTATTTGGATCAACACAAACTTGGCGAACCATGAATTTTATTTTTAGGTAGCTTATCTCATGGTCTCCATGCTTAGCGCCGGAAAGTTAAAATACCCAAAACATTTATTACAATGAGGATAACAAAGGATATATGAAAGTTTCTTCTACTGAATTATATAAATAAGCAAATAATCAGTTGAATAGGTGGCTTTGTTCTTTCAAGAATTAAATACACTAGTGACAAGTCATGGTATAGCAATATAAATTTTCTGAGCAGCATTGCGTAGAACGGTATAAATGCGCAGTGCTTTAGCTTTCATTTCTGTTTTATTCATGTGAAAGAGGTTTTTGATGATGACCGCACGACGGGGAATTAACAGAAATGTTAGTTGGAGCTAGACGCATTCATGCCATTTTGGAAATCGTTAGGGAATTAACATTGGATATAGTGTGCCGAGAGTATGAAATTTCAGACATAACATCCCACCATGGACAGCGCAGTGGTCGACCGCCTGCACTAACGACCGAGACCGGCGACGTTACAAAGAGTCGTAAATTCAACAGACAAGCAACACTGTGTCAAATGACAGTAGAAATCAATGTGGGACGTACAAAGGACTTTTGTTAGAACTGTGCGGAGAAATTTGGCTTTCTTGGGCTATTCCAGCAGAAGACCGAATAAGCAAAGCATATCGGTTGGTCCTAATGGAAACTCGTTCCCTGGTCCGAAGTCACGATTTCAGTTGGTAAAGCTGATGGTAGGGTTTGTAGTGCAGACCCCCCGAAGCCATGGACCCAAAATGTCAGCAAGGCACTGTTCAAGCTGGTGGTGGCTCCCGTAAATGGCATGGACTTGGTCCTCTTGTGCGACTGGACACATTGACTAATTATGTTGAATCAGTTGCAGCCATTCATGGAATGTACCCAAACAACGATGATTTTTATGGATGACAATGCGCCATGTAACTGTTCGCGATTGGTTTGAAGAACATTCTGGACAATTCCAACTATGATTGGCCGCCTAGATCGCCCGACGTGAATCCCTGGCGACATCTTAAAAAGGACCATCAACGCTTTCTTACAAGACGTCTATCGAGACAGCATGGCTCAATATTCCTGAGACTCCAACGACTTGTTGAGAGTCCATGCCACGTCTAGTTGCTGCACTTCGCCGGGCGAAAGGAGGGCCGACACGATATTAAGAGGTATCCAATCACTTTTGTCACTTCAGTGTATATTTAAATGAAAATACCACATAATGTAGTTCACGTTCTGATTGAAAAGTGATTTTTTTAAAATTGTAACTGGAATACATAAGTATATACTACGACTTAAAAAATTCTAACAGTATATGATGACGAGACTCCAGGCATTTCTAACTATATCATAACGCAAAATGGCAGAATGGAATTCTGGAAATGTTTCAACCGAATGTGGTTGGGTGGAAATGTACAAATACCTTCACACCACTAATTTGAATCACATGAACTGTCATGCAATTATTAAATATATTACCGCATATACTGGCTAGAAAGGACCATCTTTCTTACAAATGTGAAAGAGCGAAAAAGAACTCTTGAAGATCACAGATCTTTAAACAAAGATTACAATTTTAAGAAAATCTGTCAAGAATTTCATTCTTAATCGAAATACTTTTTTCGAAATCATAAGTACTTAATCAAATTTGTTCTTCAGAAAAATTTAAGACCGATTACATATTGCCCTCTGTTCATTCAGTCTTTTTTCAAAATAAATAAAAACTGTCAAAAGAAGTGCCTTTTTTAGAATGTGTATATTATAAACTAAAATTAGTAGGAATTAATAAATATTCGCTTTGTATATGCCTGCTGAAATCTACCAAAGCATTTCTTAATTTGTTCAAAGATAAAATTGTTAAAACTGAAGAAACCACTAGGTAAGTTTTTGTGTGTCATTAAGCTTCGAAATTTTATTTAGATAGCAATATTGCGAGCTAGACGAAGTTAGCAGAATAATAAATAAAAATGACCACATATAATATTGAGCCTTTATGCAGGATAGCAAATCGCGAATGATATCCAACGGCAGATGATTGCAAATGAAAAGATTTCATTCATTCATGTTTAATGTTTTGCATAATTTTCAAAAATATAGCAAATTTGTCCTTTGCAATTTTATTCCAATATCTAGGGGAGTTTATAAGACCATGTGCATCATCTTTTATCAGTATATTTCTTATATAGTTATTTTTAACGTTCTTTTCATTCTTTCCTGACTTAAAAACATTTTATGAATGTGTGAAATATAATTTTTTCTGATCATATAATTTCTTTATATAGTTAAAATATATTATAAAGTTGAAATATTTTCAAATTAATTATTGTACTTATGAAAATTTTATCACTGATGATGTAAATCGCGTTTTGAATATGCATTGTTGGTGAATTTGCAATAAATATCAATTTGATTATTTTTCAGGTATTTTTTTTTTTTTTTCAGTGCGGAAAACCTGAGAAAGCCTTCAGTGTGCAAATGAAACATTAGCCGGAAGATGTGGTTAAACAATACTATGAAATTTATCCATTTTGCAAACACTAGTATGTTTAACATATAATATGAAATCTAATTATAAACAGTGGATCACAATGCTACAGATCCTACCCAGAAACTAATCCTTCAGATTTTATCTGCATGCCTCCCTTTCGAATTATCTCATCACAACATAAGACTATATACCGTATTTAGCAACTGCAGCGTAAGGCTACAAGATTAGTATGTTTAACCTGCGCAGACTATCAACAAATTGACGGCGGGTAAATACACAGCGAAATTACTCCTTCACATTAAAGGGAGTTCAGTCAATCTTGTGACTTAACAAGAGTTATCCCATTACCGTTGAACCTGAACATCAGTCGCACTGTTTGCGTGTCAAACTCTCTATCTACAGGCTACAGATGGGCCGTGAGGTACTTATCTGACACATCTGTGCTCTCCGTAACGGAGCAAATATTCTATTCAGCAGAATCCTCTGACTTCGCAGGAGGACGCGTTATAGCCTGAAGGCACGCACGCATGTGATTGGATAATAAGTCATAAAGGAATTATTCACTTACCCAACGGGATCTGCCGCATTGCCACTTCACTGATGGTGGACGTCACAACCACCTTGTCTCCTGAAATAAGAGAGAATGGAAGACGTTACGTTTCTGTGTTTGATAAGACGCTTACACTTTGAAACAAGATAACTGATGTCACATACACTCATGGGCCAAATGAAATGAGATTGTTCAAAAAGGAGTTCCTTCCATTTGGACGTATATTACCGTCTTTGCCAGGACTGCTGTATGCTGTTATCCGGAATACTGTAAAATGGCTTAACTGGCATCATAAAATTCTCTGACAGATTCTGTTATCATAATTTCTAAAAGATTGACGTCTCTCTGCTAATTTTGCTGAACATGTAACTATGTTCAAGTCACAGCGAAATATTTAAGCATTATTATATAGAGTAATACTATTACAGCATTTATTCAAAACCCTCTTAGTAATATCAATTTAATTAACTAATAGTAAATTCTAATTGATGGGTGAAATATAATTCAGTATATTTTTTTATATTTTTAAGTATATTTTATATTTTTAAGTATATTAAGTTATTTTTATAATTATGTTTATTTTTTTTCATTTGATGAGTTCATACGGTTGGTAAGGTTCAACTGATGTTATGTACAAATTATTACATTGAAACAGATCAAATGAGAATCAGTCATTTGATCTGTTTTAATTTAATAATTTTAATTTTAAGCATTAGGGCAATATTGGTACTACAATATAGATCATAACAAAAAGTGCTGTATTTCATGTTATTGACATGCATTTATTCAGTTTCCGTTTATAATTTTAATTATACAGCACAATGAATAATTATTCCAGCTATTATTATGTTTCAATAAATGTAGATCTTTTTAAATAAAATTGTTCCGTTAATTTAACTTAAATTAATTGTTCAACATTTTAACATTTAAATGGATATTTTAACATTATTATTTATATATTGTTAATAAAAAAATCTTATATTTCATGAATTTTTATGAGTTCATACTTTTGATTTATGTCTCAATATTTTAAAAGTAGAAACATTTGAACACAAAGTTTTATTATATGCTTAAATATGATTGTCACAAGCATGAGATATGAAAAGTAAATGAAAGATCATCATTTAATTAACCGACTAATGTTATGAACAAATTATTACATTGAAACAGATCAAATGAGAAGCAGGTCATTTGATCTGTTTTAATTTAATAATTTTAATTTTAAGCATTAAGACAGGTAATATTGGTACTACACATAACAGGTGGGATGAAACGTTCGTAGGCTGACACATAGATGGCGCTACTAGTATTAAATAAATATGATTTTTAGTTAGCCCAACCCTTCAAAAGACACGTGTATAAATTTGACAGCCGTTGCACTATTAGTATGTGAGTTATAGCATTTTCAGTGAAGCAACTTTTGTTAGTTTGAAAAAATGGATAAAAAGGAATTTCGTGTGTGCTAATAAAGCATTGATTTTTGGCGAAAAAAAATACTATTGAAGCCAAGGCTTGGCTTGATAAACATTATTCGGACTTTGCACCAGGAAAATCAACCTTAGAGAAGTGGTTTGCTAAATTTAAACGAGGCGGAATGAGCACCGCGGACGATGCACGCAGTGGACGCCCCAAAGAGGCTGTTATCGACGAAAACATCAAAAAAGTTCCACAAAATAATTTCTGATCCCCGTAAAGTGAAGTTCATTGAGATAGCTGAGACCCTAAGGATATCAAAGGAACGTGTTGGACATATCGTGAATGAATATTTGGATATGTGAAAGCTCTGTTCAAATTGGGTGCCGCGCGAGCTCACAATCGACCAAAAACAACAACGAATTGATGATTCTAAGCAGTGTTTGGAGCTGTTCAATCGTAATAAACCCGAATTTTTGCTTCAATATGTGACAATGGATGAAATATGGCTCCATCATTTCACACCGGAGTCCAATCGACAGTCAGCCGAGTGGACTGCACGTGATGAACACTAAAAATGCTATAACTTCACTAAAAATACTATAACTCACATACTAATAGTGCAACAGCTTTCAAATTTATACACGTATCTTTGGAAGGTTAGGGCTAACTAAAAATCATCTGGATTTCATACTAGTGAAGCCATTTATGTGTCAGCCTACGAACTGTTCAGCCCACCTGTTATTTCATTAAATTTTATTTTTTTAATATTTTTTGGAAATGTTTTATAAATAAATATACTTTTTTTTTTTTGTAAATTACGTAAAATATACAATAATGTTTCAATGAAAAATTATCTTTCTTGTAAGTATAATATTCTTATAAATTATTTTTCTTGTAAGTGTAAATTTCTTTTAAAATTATCGTTCTTCCTTAAATTTTAAACATAAATAATAGTAATAGTAATATTAATAATATTAACTAAGTAAATAAATAATAAATAAATTACAAAAATAATAATAAAAGATTTCTTTTCAAATTATATTTCTTCCTTAAAATATATTTTATCAATATATCAGTAGATGAATTCAATAACTCAGTTATTCAATTCAGTTAAGTTAATTTTAAGTTAATGAGTTCAGTTAATAATTATATTCTGAATCCAGTAAATGAAAATGATATTACTTGATATAAACTAATGCATAATTTTCGATGATACTATTATAGATAATATACTCTCTAGATTATCAGGTTATTGGATTGTCAGGTTAAGTTTGACTATATTTCACTTCACTAATTAACAACAGTTAATTATCACTCGGATTTTCACATTATTTTAGAGCTATATTTTGCTTTCAGCTTAATTTGTGTATCCATCGGAAGAAAAAAATCAAAGGTAAATGTGTTTATACTTCTATCTTCAAAAAATAAAAATATTATTTGTTTAATTTGTGGTTAATAACGCTCAATAGATAAGACAATTTATGACTAAATAATGAAAAACTAATAATTAACGTCTTTAAACAATAGGGTGGAAAAATGAATTGCTTTAATAAAAATTTTGACAGCTAATTAACTTTTTACGCCACCTAAAAGTGTTTGTTTTTTGAAAGGTCCTCCGCTTATTTTTCTATTACTCTGCGCAATAATATATTTTTTTCTTAGATTCTAAATATTATAACTATTTTCTCATTCTAAGGATAAATTTTTTTTTTTCTTCGTTTAAATATTTTTAAAAAAGTATACACATAAATTAAATTATTCAATAAAAAATATTTCCATTGCAAAATCTTAGTAACTATAGTTCTAGTAACATAAGGAAAATCCTATATATAAGCAAAAGAATGATTAAATGACTATAGATTTTTCACTAAAGAATAAAAATTCATATACAGAATTGAACTGTTCAATTTCATGTCTTAGAAATTTTTATTTAAAAGCGATATGTTTAATGAGAAGATTTGAATTTGTTAAATTAAAATATAGGTTAAATTTATTTAATCATGCCTTTTTCTACAATTACTTTTAAAAGCTTATTAAAAATGAAGATTTTTAAGATATCAGTTTTTATAATCCGATATTAGTTTGAATTTGCATATTTTCAGAAGGCTTTTCCCTCTTTGTAAAAATAATTTTTCAATATTAACATTTTATAATTAATTTTAATATACTCATTTTTTTAATTGTATCTGGGACTGGGATGTATTGACCATTCCCCTGCAAGCTTCCCAATACCAACTAGCCTTGAAGAAGACATGTCGTGTGGCGCTACCAGAGATCAAGTGTAGCTTGAAGATTTGCTACAGACGCGAGTAATACTACCCAACGCTCCACAATCAAATGAGACTGGGACCTACGGTTTAAAGTGGATTTCAAACCACTAAAAACATCCATGGCACCATCGGACTCGAACCGGACACCTGCGGCACCGAGCGCCTAAGAGCTAGTCATTTGGCCATCGGGCCTCCTCTTCAGATAATATGAATGAAAATATTATCATCCATGAAAGTTTTCGAATATTTGTAAACAAAGTCATTGAATGTGATAACATTACTTAGATATATTACCTAGATCTTCTATATATATATATATATATTTGAACATATATATATATAAGGAAATTCATATCTGTGTGGAGCGTAGAACAGAAATCCTTTTTGTGTTATGTTATTTAATGCAGTTTGACTATTACATGAGTTTAATTTTTATAAGTATATAAATTATAGTAATGTGAAAAAGTTAGATATTTTAACTATTTATTTATTTTAAAAATGCAGCTTGCAGTAGACAATAATGTTTGCACGTGAAACATAACCAAACTTCGTTAAAATTTCATCTTCATATTTCGCATAAAAATGCGATTAAACGCGACTTTCCTTTCAAAAACATTTAACTGCCACTTTTTATAACGAAACATGAGAATTGCATTTTATTAATGGACTCGGATTAATAAGAGTTGACTATAATCTACCTGAATTTTCATTTTACTGAAAAATTAATTTCATTGGTATTCGTAGCACGATTATATTAGATTAGATTAGATTTTGGTAGATTTGAAAAAAATTAACTATAATTTAGCTCAATTTTCCTTTTACTGAAAAATTAATTTTATTAGTAAATGATAGCTATATAAAATGAACCTTTAAAATGTCTCCTTTTAAAATCCTGTCTAGTCAGAGTTTTTGTTTATATGGCTTAACATCATATATTATTGATACGAGGAAAACATTATAGATAACAGTTAGTAATGTAGTAAATCAGCTTGGTAATTCATATTCTTTGAGTAGCTAACAATCTACAGTAACACGACCATTGTACAGATTGCAGATTATCAATATATATGATTTGTGGAAGTGTTTGACTTTTTTATTCATTCAGAAATAATTATTTTAAAAGGGGTTTTATGGTCAGAAAGATGTGAATCTCATATATCATATCATTTTACAGAAAATTTATTTCATTGGTAAATGATGGCTATATAAAAGGACCAATAAAACTTTTAAAAAAACTTTTAAAATCCTGCCCATATTAGCTAGAGTTTTCAGTTTATATGGCTTAACATCATATATTATTAACACCATGGAAAAATTATGGATAATTAAAGTATTAAGTTAGCTTGGGAACCGATATCATTTGGGTAGCCTAATATTCTACAGTAACTTGATTATTGTACAGATTGCAGGTTATCAATATATCTGATTTGTGAAAGCTTAACTTCAGAAATAGTTATTTTATTCATTCAGAAATAGTTATTTTAAAAAGCTCAATTTTATGGTCCACAAGATAAGAAAATTTTATATTATAGCCAGAAGGATAAATTTATTTCAATTCGAGTACGCTAAATCAGGAATCATATATATTATATCAGACTGAACACAAAGCCGAGTTTGAAATAAGAGTATCAAAGCAAAGGATGAAATAAGACCAGGGGATGATAAATTTGTATACCAGGGATCCATACTAGGGAAGGACAAGATAAATTTGTATACCAGAGGTGGACAGGATAAATATGTAAATCAGAAGAACCATCTACTGGAGGAGAAAATGATTAAGTTGCGAACAACCCACATTTTACCACGGGGGAATTTATTCTAAATCTTAGGAATCAGATATATATTATATCTGATTTGCTGAAAATTAACATTTATTCATTCAGAAATAATTATTTTAAAAACAATTATGGTCAGCAAAATATGAATATCTATATTGTAGATAGAAGTAAAAATTTTTTTTTAATCGAGTTTTGAAATAAAGACAGCAACAAGGATGGACCAGAAATACAAGATAAATTTTTATACCAAGGGATGGACAAATATCAGGCAGAATTGAGTTCTGGGAACCATCTACAAAATAAGAAGAGAGAGATGAATCAGGATTAACATTTAATGTAAAAAGGGGTACAAGATAAATTTTTTGTATACCAGGGATGGATAAGAGAAATTTCTAGGTCGGAAGAATCATCTAGAGGAGATTGCAAATAACCCACATGCCATCATGTATATGATATGCAGTAAGTAAAATTGTATGAGCTACATGTCTGCATTCCAGCATACAGTAACTCAGGTAAGAATATCTACAATTTAAAAACACTAACAATTATATTCATAAAAAAATATTATAATTTGAGCATAAACTACTTACACCAAAATATTTATTGTAAAATATTATTAATGTATATTATTTTTTTGTTAATATTAAATGAATAATTATATCTTAGTTCAAAATATTTTGATTTTCAAAACGATATAAATTCATGTATCTTTGAGTATTGGAAAACGAATTTCCGTGCGTTTTTACAGATGCTATAAGATAGATCGCTTGTAAGAAATTTATAAATGACAACTATACCCAGCGGCCCGGAAATAATTTCTTCTCCTGTCATCCCTCCTGCTCTCGTGGTAAATTTTGTAAATATAACTCAGTCTTATTTTATGTTAGAAATACCTTGCTTTTTAGTACTCTTTGCCCTGGCACTTTTTTTTTTTTTTTTAATATATGTATTTTTTCATTTTTATGCAAGTCAAAGGAATATATATAAGGCTGGAAACGGAATGCTATGCCATAAAAGGAGGAACGAATTGATTTGTGAGGCCGTAGTTTTCAAAAATGTAGAATATGTTAAAAAGAATTTGCATTGTGAAAATAAATAGAAATGTATCCATTTTTCGTAAAAAAGGGTGATGCCTGTCTTCTTTTTCATAATGAATTTGTATTTTTAGCGTAGAATAGGATTGGGTAAATACAGGGATACTGAGACAGAAAATATGCACGTAATAAAGAAACAATTTCTTTATCTCAAACTATAGAAATGAAATGAAGAATTTTGTTTCACTTAGACAAGTATAGTCTTAAAACGTAGAACAAGTATTGTCTTAGACAAGTATAGTCTTAAAACGTAGAACAAGTATTGTCTTAGACAAGTATTAGATAAGTATAGTTAGAACAAGTATTGCATTAGACAAGTATAGTCTTAGAACAAGTACTGTCTTAGAACTTAGAACAAGTATTGCATTAGACAAGTATAGTCTTAGAACAAGTACTGTCTTAAACAAATATTAGGCAAGTATAGTCTTAGAACAAGTATTGTCTTAAACAAATATTATACAAGTATAGTCTTAGAACAACTATTGTCTTAGACAAATATTAGACAAGTATAGTCTTAGAACTTAGAACAAGTATAATCTTAGACAAGTATCGTCTTATAAGTTATCTTAGAACAAGTATAATCTTAGACAAGTATCGTCTTATAAGTTTTCTTAGAACAAGTATTGACTTAGACAAATATTAGACAAGTATTGTCTTAGAACAGCATTGTCTTAAACAAATATTAGACAAGTATAGTCTTAGAAGTTAGAGAAAGTATTGTCTTAGACAAGTATAGTTTTAGAACTTAGAACAAGTACTGTCTTATACAAGTATTGCACCCTATTTTTTTTTTCCCATTAATGGAATTTTTTTACTTTCTTTTACTTAGAGCGTTTTGATAATCCAATTTTGGTTGAAACAATGGCAATTCATACTCTAATGATTTTAACATATTATCATCATCAATTCTTTGATTTAAACCAGATACTTCATAAGTTGCTTTAACTATCATCGAATTTCGACAAGTGACGCCAAATCCAATTAATTTTTTTACACATGAGGTACAAACACAGTGAATTCATAAGTCTGAGTATATAAAGCCTCCATTGCGATCAAAGAAATGGTCAAGGGGGTTAGATGCCTTATACATAACACTCTTGGTATTTCTTGTCAAATATTTGGATTTTGGTTGATGCAGTGGAAACTCATTTTTCATAATAAATCGAACATAACATCATCGTCAATTCTTTAATTGAAACTACAAAATACATAAGTTACTTTCATAAACATCTGCTAAGTATAATGAAAATAATAAAACAAAACATAACAGTTTTTTGATAAAATATGTAAATTTATTTTAAGCAGGTTAATATCGAGCTCTAACAAAATATGTTCCCAACATTAAATTAAAACTTAATGCTAGAAGTGATTTTTTTATATTATCATTTTTAAATTTATTTTTAAAACAGATAGTGTACACTTTCATTTTAAAACTGAAATGAAGATTAAGTTACGCAAATGATGTAAAATATTCTTAAGACGTTAAAAATTGTTTCCTAAGTACACAGAAATAGCGAAATACCAATAAAAATACCGATCTAGTTGAAACTTATATCAATTTATTTTATCCGAAGCTTTTAAAGTGTTTTCGGGAGCGTTGCTTTATTTAATGAAAAACCATCATGCAGCTTAATATTCTTTTGTTTGTAATAAATCGGGGCTTAACCTTATTCCGTTGGAGTAACTTTATTAAAAATCACCCTCATAAGAAATGCTTAAAGTCACAGTGGCGTAAGTAGTGTTGTAAATACTAACTTCATTATATGTTTTAGTCTAAGTATTAAAAAGTACTTTGAAAGAAACAAAAATGTGCATTTTGAAAATTCTTTGGCAAGCTACCAAAAAGTGGTATTAAACCCAAATTTGAGAATTTAATATCATTTTAACATATTTTCTTATTGATATTGAATTAAAATTAAAATAAATATTACCTATAGTGTCTTAATCCATGATGAGAAACAACAAAAATAAGTTTATTAAAAGTATAAGTTTTAGGTTAATTTTTTTCATAATTATTTTACGTTAGGTTACGTTAATTGTTAATTAATTAGGTTACGTTAATTCTACAGAGCGTTTTTTACTTCTGTCTTTTTGTTGAACGGAAAGCCTTACGTTTCACTTATGTGTCTAATGAATAGCATGCCGATGGAAGAGGAAAAGAGCTTCCTTGCCTTTTATGTGGAGTTTTAGGAATAATTTGCCATCATTTCCACGTCATATGAAAAACATAGAAACCTCTCCCCCCTTAATATCGATGAAGCATGTTATATAAGCTGCTATAGTTACTATAGAATCTTCTTGGTTCTGAAAGCAATGACTGCAACAAATTTCCGCCGTCTGATTCTCGAATGACAAAAAAAAACCTCGAATCCTGGCTCATTAGAAGCTCTTGTACAGGAGGTCCTAAATTCTAATCCACTAACAGCGTCCGTTGTAGTCTATTCTATTAGAAACGCAAAGGACAGATGGTGATATAGACACCGTGTATGAGTCAATCGCATACTTAGTCAAGATTACTTGTGAAAGTATGACCAGAACGAAGTCTTCTTAAAAGTCCTCTCATCAAAATCCGTTGGTGTACTGTTTGCAATACACATAAGTGGGGCACGATACTCTCCGCTATATGACAAATACGCAATTGTCTAAAACTCTAAAGAAGCAAATGTGAATGCGTGTTATTGTAAATATATTAAAAGTTAATTTCTCCAAATTATGTATGAAGTAAAAAAAGTATTCGATAAGATTTTTTTGGTGGTGGAGGAATTTGTATTGTTTTGTGTTATACAATAAGTTAGGCAATATCTTTTTTTAATAAGAAAAATTGGAGTCTTAGATCAGAAGAAATTGATAGATGTCGTCTCGATTTTAGCATTATTTAGCATAGCTAGCTTATAACACGTTAATTGAAAAAAAGCGTTCAAATTCTGCTTATAAATGTTTAACACATTCAATCCATTGATTCCTAACAAACAATATTTTTACCAATTATTTATTTATTTATCATTTTGTCGATAATTAATAAAATAAATTCAATTTAAGTCCCCACCAGCATTTATTTTACGAGACGTTACTTATGCCTCTTCGACGAAAGAGAGCCAGATTTGAACAACTTGAACGGGGAGAATCATCGGCCTTCGTGAAGCTGGATTGTCTTATCGTGCAGTAGCCGCTCGTGTGCACCGTAACAGCAGCACAGTGATGCGTCTTTGGAAGCAGTGGACGGACGAGTGTCGGACAACTCCGGAAATCCGGGAGTGGACCCCGAAATGGGACGTCAGGTCGCGATGATAGACACCTGGTCCGCATGGCGCTGACGGACCGTACACCTTCCTCTAGACAATTGGCAGTACAGTGGTCAATAGCTACAGGTGTTTCATTGTTTGCTTCATCAATTCGTAGACGTCTGCTTGCAAAATACAGGATCCCTCTCACGCTAAACCATCGCCGCTTGCGGCTACAATGAGCCGCTCAGCATAGAGACTGGCGTTTGATTGGCAGCATGTCGTGTTTTCTGACGAAAAATTTGTGGACCCATGATGGCCGCATCGCTTGCTGGTGAACGCCATTTCCGGAATGCGCCGAACGCCACAGTGGACAAACACCCGGAGTTTGGTCTGGGGGCCATAATATCATGGATGATCCCAATTGCTAAGAATTGTGGGCAATCTGAACAGCAACCGGTACATCAGTGAAGTTCACAACCCCCAAACTGTCCTTTTCTTCAAAGCTTTCCAGGCGCTGTATTTCAAAAAGGACAATGCCCGCAATCATATCGCTAGGACTGTTCAATCCTTCTTTGCAACGTGGCAGGTACAGCTTCCTTGGCCTTCGTATTAGCCTGCAATCGGCGACATATCCGGGGGGATATGTCGCCGATTGAACATGTGTGGGATTTCGTTGGTCGGCGTCTCGCTCGTGATCCTCGTCCTGTTGCTTCTGCAGAGAACTTTGGGTGCGCATACCAACAATATGGAATGCTCTTTCTCAGGCAGACATTCAAAATTTGTTTGACTCCATGCCACGTCGTGTATCAGCACTTATTAACAAAATACTGATTCCAATCTCTTATTATTGTTTGTTTGCTGTGAACATTTAATCATTTATTTGTACCACTACCACTCAACTGTGTATTAAATTTCATCCAATTATGTTGCAAACACATGAGTATATATATATATATATTGTTCACAAAGTACTCAATGTTTTCGAATATTTGAGAATTAATTTTCAAAATAATACTAGTCTTAAAAATTCAGGATTTTCGGTAGAACTTTTAAATGGAAAATGGCTTTTTAATACTTATGCTTTAGAAAAATACGAGTCCTTTTAGCGTATTTATTCTAGGTCACAATGAAGTCTAATGAAAGAGGCAAGTGATTATCTATACTGTAGAAACAATTTTTTTCAGAACAAATGCATAGTTTTGAATGTACAGAAAATATTATACAAACATATAATACTCATAGCAATACGAGAAAAAAGATAAATAAAGGACTGAAAAGGTTTCCAGCTATAAACTTTAATGGCCAATGGGGAATATTGTAAAAAAATATCAATTTGTTATTTATTTATTTTCGTAGTGGAATTCTCAATGAAACAAATAAACTAAAATAACCAAGATTATTTGTTGATTCTCTGTAAAATTTTCCAGTAAGAAATATGAGCGTATTTAATGCTAACATTAACCAATCAAAGGCATTCGTCCAAAGGCAATCCAGCTATTAATTTTAACGGTCAATGGGGAACATTGCAAAAATATTAATTTTTTATTTATTTATTTTCAGAGGAATTACCAATGAAAAAAATAAACTAAAATAACCAAGATACTTTGTTGAATCTTTATAAAGTTAGTTTGCTTTAAATACAATGCTCATATTTATTGCTAGCATTAACCAATGCAAAAGCACCCCTGTCATAAAAAGAAAGGGAAAATCAATACACAAAGGTGAATCAACAACCAGTGTGCGGCGCATCTGTCCAACAAACCTGTCTCCACTCTTTCAAAAATCAAAAATTCGATTTCTTCCAGAGGAATGTACAATCAGTCGCAAAAAAAGGCAAAGAAAAAGAAAGAGAATAAAAAAGGGCAAGCAATATCCGTTTCATTGATATCAAACAGCGAATCGGGTGACTTGATTCAAATCTGATACCTCCTATCAGAGAGGCATCGCTTCAGCAACAAAAAGCAACTTCCGTGCCAAACCCAGCACAGCGGGTGGCAAAAGAAGGAATTTATGGATTTCATAAAAGGCGGTGAGTTTCGCAAGACAAATAACTCAGAAAACCCGCTGCGTTCCAAAAGCTGTGTTATGAATGACATTTATGGGAACCTATTTCACACACACACCCCTCTGGTCCCCCCTTTCGTGCTGGAAAGTGGATGCATTTTCGTCGCAATTTTTGATATTAAACCAAAGTCCCCTGAATTTTCGGGGCAATTTTTGCTCGCAGGCGTAAAAAATTACCTAAAAGTGATAAATCCATGTAAACGGAAGGTAAGGGGCATAAATTCTCGCCTCCAATAAAGTGTAAAGGCCCGTGTACTGGAAAAAGGTGGAAAGAAAAAGTACTAAATTTCACTGATTTATGATGACATTGGTGTTTTTAAAGTATAATGCGGAGGTAAAAGGTGTAAGTTAGGGGGACAATTTTTTTTTTTTGTTTCTTTTTGTTGCTCATAATGGTATAAATTTGTTTCCCAAGAGCAAGGGAATAGCTTGTAAGATTTATTGACATATGGCCCGAAAAATATATCTTTTCAAGAGCTATTACTGTTTAAATATTTCCGAAAGTTTCAAGCTCTTATTTCCTTCCAACTAAGGTGCCCTATGAAATAAATAAAGATTTCTGGCGTCGTATATCAATCGGAAATCAGTCCCAGTTTTAAGATTGTTGTTTATGTAGAACTCGTTGCGGATTGCTTTAAAGTAAGTCAACATGAAGATACTACTAGAATATTTACTTTTACGGTTTAACAAAACATGCGTTACGCTTATTCTGCAAAAACAGAGCTAAAATAAATAGGTTAAATCGTACATTTGGCATTGTTATTTTATTCTTCTGAGCTTAATCTGCTTACTTTATTTAATATGCCATTATTATAATAATGAGTACCAAAATAAAAGTTTTTTTTTTTTTCTATTTTCTAAACAGAAAAACGAAGTAAACAAAATTAGTTAGAATATTGCTATTATGTATGTCACTATGTTGAAATATTTGTAACATATTTTCCAAAGAAATATATTTTTATACTTGGAAAAGAGTTAAGAATTTTGAACTATAAATTACTAAAGTTGCTTATTAAAATTAGCTGGTAGTTAAAATTTTTCATTCAAATATTACAATAAGCAGCTATATGAAATGTATACATATGAGCTGCGTTATTTGTTTATTATATTATAATAAATATATACAAAATTACTTTTGGGCAATTGGTAAAGTGCATTTCTGTATAGCATTTAGTTTACTTTCGTTTAGGATATATTTGGAAATTTGAAAATTTCTCACTATCCCCTTATAAGAATAGGGTCAGAAATAATATAATAAAACTTTTACATGCTTATATATACGTATAATAAGGAAATAAACTCTATATTTGAAACATTTATTTTTGAAATTTTTACCCAGAAACTACTTTTGCATTTTCATAAATAAATTTCACTTCATGAATTGTAAATCAAAAGCCCTTAAAATTTATGTTAGATCTATGAAAAAATACGTCATATAAAAGAAGTTATTTACATAGAATTCTATCAATTTTTTTTTCATAATACGTACAACTTACACGAAAAAATTAGTCTTTCAATATTATCAACCAATAAAACTTTATTCTGCTTATATAAAACAAAAAATAACACAATTGTAATACATGCTGGTTACATCTCAAAATACATTCTGTTTCATAAGTGATTTCAATTTAAACTGTAAATAATTTAAATATTGAAAAAAATTTAAATACTCCTTATAACGATATCAACAAAAAGATGTTTGAATTTGTAACATATTTAGAGACTGTACTTAACTTATATAATCATTTTATATGTGTAAAATATTTAACAAATATTAAAAACTTCCCTATTTTTGGGGAAATTAAATTTTTCATTCACATTATTTTGTAGATTCAATATACAAAAATAATATTTTTATAACCACAATCTAGTTATTTAAATTATTTTTTTGAGGTATGCCACTTTAATTAGTTGCTTTTAAATGTATTTAACAATCTCTGCAGTAAATAAGTTTTAAAATTAATAACTAAAGAAATCACTTTTTTTAAAGGTAGAAAAACATTTCCCAGGTCAACTCATAACGATGCTATCTATCCACAAAAGATAATGAATTGCAAATAACTGAGATACTTAGCCTAAATTCACGGATTGGCCTGACCACTCTTCTTAATGAACTGCATTCAATCGCGCAACTAATTCCGTAAGTCAACATGACGTAATTACACAGTACGCTAATTTGTTTAAGTACAGACTTTAATCTAATGGAGGCTATTCAATCATTCGCTACATATATGCACCAAGTCATTCAGAAACGGTTATTTCAAGAAGTTTGCAAATCCGGTGAAGCTTGCCTTGCAGGTGAGAATTTATTAGGCTGAATGAGTTAGGAAAATGTCATTAGGAAAAAGTGATAATTCACAGTGACTGGTTGTCACTTCAGATGTGATGTTTTTAAGTTGGAAACAGGAAAAATTAATTTATTGTTCCAGGGCTTTGGTATGCATGGTTTATTTTAGAATTATATTTTTTAATAAAAGTAGTGTAATGACCAATATTTTATTTACATTTTGTTATTATTTCAGTAGAGGCATTGCATTGTGTGCTGCCTTTATTGGCTAAAAGGCCTTAAAATCATTTATGCATAAATATTTATAGTAAAAATATTGAGCTAGATTCCCACAAGATTCCTACATTATCGCACATCGCCGAACGTCAGACTGAGAGAAGTCTGAGTAGAGAAGGGGAAACTGGTTACAGATTTGGTTTTAAGAACCACAAAACCTCCACATCTTAAATTAGTTAAAATATTAGCATAAATTATAAATTAATGAGTAAAAGATTGTGCTTCTAATTCTAGCTTTAAAAACAATATTGCTGTTTGATTTTATGCCTACCATAAGAAGTTTGCTAAGTTATACAAGTTATGTTACAAGAAACAACTGTCTATGAAAAACTTATGGATTTTCAGTTTTTAATTCTAAGTACAGTTTTATATCCTTAGGATATGTATTTGTTTTCAAACGAGCAACTTTTTGTAAATTTTGCGTAATTATTTTTACCAAATCTATAAACCAGATTCCCAAAAAATACACATTCTTACAAGATTTCTGTCACACCAGAGAGATCACACCAGCAGAAGGTCAAACAGTCAGAAGCCTGAGTTGGAAGGAGATTATGCTTCTAATTGGGACTTTTTTGTCTGATCTTAGTATTTACTTGAATCCAGCCTTAAAAAATATTTTGTTATATTTATGCCTATCATAAGGTATTACAGGTTAGGAAGTTTTTTTCTATATATGAAAAATTTGTTTTGGTTTGCTTGAATTTTCAGAAATGTCGAAATTTACGCAGTGTTTTATGTACATTTTATATCCTTAGTATATTTATTTGTTTTCAAACGAGCAACTTTTTGCCAATTATGTAATACTTTAAATCAATTATGCATAATTATTTATAGCAAAACTATTATGTTAGATTCCCACAAGATTTCTACATAATCGCACTTCGCTGAACGTCAGACAGTCAGAAGCCTGAGTAGGAAAGAAGATAATGCTTCTAATTGGCTGACGTTTTTGCGACGTCTGATCTTAGTATTTAATGGGAATCTATCTTTAAGAAGAAATATTGCTGTTGGATTTATGCCTACCATAAGATCTTACAGGTTAGACAGTCGCTTCTTATTTTTTCTATATATGAAAATTGTACTTTGGTATTGCCTGAATTTTCAACAATGTTGAAATTTAAGCAGAATTTTTATGTACGTTTTTATATCCTTAGGATATAAAAATGTATTGTATCGTCTATATGTACTGTAACGTCTACATTGTTTGCTTTTAAAGCATTCAGCTTTATGACACAAAAAAAACATAGGTTGGGTCTACATTATATCGACAGGAAGATGACGTTATAATAATTGCATATACCCTTCCAATATATTTTCTAATAACAAGGATACCCAGACACCTCATCATATGTTTATTTTACTAAATATACAATCAGTTATTTTTTAAATGATTTAAACAAGCGTATTGCTAGCATTATTTTAGCAGACAAGTAAACGTTTATGTACGAGTAAAATATTTTATTGAGATATTTCTTTTTAATGCAGTCTAGACAATCATAATCTTTATCAATAGATGAAGAATCCCTATATATAAATTTTTATTTATCTCTACAATATTTAATGTTAAAAACATATTCCATTAAAAATTCCGGTGTACGAAGTAGATATAGCTGTTGCTAAACGATCCAATAAAATGCGTAGGCCTGTCTGAAACAAATATTTTTAGACATAAATACTAAAGCTATCGTTAAATAACCATTTGACTTACCATTTTTGTGCTTCATTAGTACAATAATCGAACCAAATATTAAAACGTTTACTAATTTAATGTAATATCACACATCTAATTTTTTATTAGTTGATATTATTTTTGTAAAATATATATAAAATATGAAAATGATATATATATATATATATTTGCCTTCAAATATCTACGCATCTCTATTCTACAATATGAAAATTTATTAATTTGTAGATATAATCAGCAACTTGAAAGATTAAGTGAGATTCGAGCTGCATGAACACTTCAATACCTTCATTCAAAGAAATGAAAAACGTTAGACTGAAATATTAGAATCATTAGATCATTAACTTTTTGCACTGAAACACTAACTCATACTATACTTTCTCAGCATACGGAACAACATTACTTGCTTCGCTAGTACTACCTGTGGCATAATGTTTTTAATAATCATAAAATTATTTGAAATTGTTATTATTCGTAAGTCTGTAAAATGCTATTTATATGAGTTATTTTTAAAATTGACTCTAATTATTGGATATTCAACAAATCTAATAATTGCAGCAATCTAGCATATATAACAAATTATAGCAATAATAAGTATAACATTAAACGGAGAGAACCTAGTTTCTTAAAAAAAAATTTCTTTTAAATGTAGTAAACATTATACGTAAATAAATTTAATATTGGTTAATAAAATAATTTAATGCGATTCAGAGAGTTTATAAATTCAATTGAATTTCTGCTGAACTAGATAAATAATTATTATGCATATGATAAAAAATATTTTTGCTTTTTTTTTATTTATTTTAATAGTTTGAGAATTTATTTTGCGAATTAGCAATTTACAATTCGGCGAATTGTTCATATATACATATACATATATGTTAAGTATATACAACAAATATAATCAGAATATTTACTTTAGATATGAACTACTTTAACAATTACAAACTTTAAAAATAACATGTCAAAATATTAAAATTTTATTGTGTAAGATAAAATGAATTATTGCAACAGATCACATTTTTTTCACTTGCAATTTTTTAAAAAGTTTTTAACTTATACCGTTTACAATAAATAAATATTTCATTTAATTTCAAACATAAAGGATTTTTTACTTTCATATCACTGCATATTACCATCAAATTAATAAATAAAACGCAAATTTATAAGAGT
The DNA here is from genome assembly GCA_021605095.1 of Caerostris extrusa. Classification (NCBI taxonomy): domain Eukaryota; kingdom Metazoa; phylum Arthropoda; class Arachnida; order Araneae; family Araneidae; genus Caerostris; species Caerostris extrusa. Next base: position 70,313 of record BPLR01021507.1, read on the forward strand.
CGCTGAGGAAGAGAAGTCTACATTGTAAGTTATAAAACTGACTCATTGCAAACTAGAGTATATAATAAATGTAAAAATTTCTTAGAAATGTTTGAAAATTAAGTCACATGCAACAGTCTATCTCTACTATAAATAAATTCACCTAAAAGGCAAAAGATAGTAAAACTCCAACGAAGATTAATCCACAGAAGCGCAAAAAAATTCTGTATATGAAACCGGGCCATTGCAAAAATAAGTCACCGTAAAGAATATCGATACAGCTTTTTCTATAAAAAGAAGGAATACCTTCTACGAAGTATGATAAATTCATATTTCGTCAGTCACTGGCTCCAAAAGACAGGAACGGATATATATTTTCATATTTCATTGATTATTTTCCTCACGTTTTTACCCTAAGAGAGCCTCTACCTACCTCCAAAGCTCTTGGATATGTCTCGAGAAAGCCCCATCACTTCACCTGACGGTCCGAAGACGAATATTGATAGGGGAATGGCAGATTGAAGTCGAACGTGTCCAGACGCGAAGACTAAAATAATTTCGTTATAAGTTTTGCGGATCGTAAAATGTACATCAAATGACATATGAATTTGATGGTTATTTTCATATTGCTAATTTACATATATTATTACTGCAGGTTTAAATAATAGAAATGGTGGGATTTAACAGCATTTTATCAATAAATCTGTATTTAACTATTGATAATTTTGTTACAGGAACACCTCAATGTTGTTTCAGTGGTGATGCAAAGAACATAAATGTATATTAAGAGAACATTTTAGGGATAATTTTATTCCTATGATTTAAAAAAAAATCCATAAATTTGAAATCAAAACCGATATAAGACATTCTGTTATAATTTTCAAAGAATCTGCATCACTGAAGAATCACTGCAGAAATCACTGTAGTATCTAGACGGCATGGTAGAGTTTTGTTAATTTCTTGAGCTCTCATTGGACTACGATTAAAGTCGTTGATTAAAGATGTTAGATAAAGATTAGCTGTTAATTAAAGATGTTGGATTTCAGTAAACTATTCTTCAAATAATATAAAGCTTCAAATAAGTTTGAACATTCAGTTGTTTGGTATGTAAATTGTACAATTTTTTTTTCTTGTCCAGATGCGAAGACTAAAATAAATTCGTTATAAGCTTTTTGCGGATCGTAAAATGTACATCAAACTAATGAAGAATTTTATGGTGTAATTTTTTATATTATTAATTTAAATATATTACTGCATGTTTAAATAATACAAGTAGTGGGATTTAACAGCATTTTACTGATAAATCTATATAAGTATTGATAATTTTGTTATAGGAACACCTCATCGGTGTTGTTACATTGGTGATGCAAAGATTTGAAATGTCTTTTAAGAGGACATTTTTGGGGATAATTTTATTGCTATGAATTAAAAAATAACTCTATAAATTATGACCATGAAGTTCAAACCAATACGAGACTTTCTGCTACAATTTTCAAAGAATTTGGTTTTTTTTTTCCATGCATTGTCTAGAAAGCATGCTAGAGTTCTTGTTAAACGCTATTCTTCAAATGATGTAAAGTTTAAAATAATTTTTAACGTTGATTTTGTTAATATGTAAATTTTAAAATTATTTTTGATTCTGTTGAACATTGATTCAATGAAATATTAAAAATTATGTGCATAGATTTCGGATGTATGCATTTATTAACGTAAGAATATTCGTAATTTTCTAAACCAAAATTCCCAATGTTCTCACACTTTTACTGTTTAATTTTTTTATATGAGTGAGTGTATGTGTGCTGTGTATTCATGTGTATAACATTGTACATAATATACAGAAAAAAATTGCAGTTTCAATGGTATGGCAATTTTCAATTGAACTAGTTCTACCATTTTTTTTTTTTTAAATGATAGCTTTACACGCATACAACTTTATACATGTAAAAGTAAATATAATTGAAAAAAATAGCGTATAAATAGAATTTTAAAAACTTTGATATGTTAGCCTAAATTACTTACTTTAGCGATAAATAATGCCAATAAATGTAATTTTTAAAAACGAAATTCTATGAAAATAAAATTTTAATGATATTCAAGGGAAATATAATTTTATATTAAAATGATACATTTTATGTTCTATTTAAAGATGTTTATTAATATGAGGGTAAATATCATAATCCTTTAAGTAAAGTTTTTATATTTATTGGTTTTTAATATCAAGTTGCATATATACATCCAAAAGAACGCATTGAATGACATAATTCAACGTAAGTGTTGTAAGAAATCAGGAAATTTTATATACTATATGTTAATCAGAAAAGCATTTCCCTATATCAATAGGAAAAAGTAAAAAGAAGCCCCAATTAAAACTATGAGATTAGATTTAATAAATTTTTTTTCAATACCACAATAATATTTACACTTATTTGTATGTTAAGAAACATAAGTATGTAACGAAATTTATCCTTTAAAAACTGTGCTTGAAGCCCAGAAAAAAATGCTAGAAAATTATCGAAGTCCACACATTGCCAAAGGAAACAATAACAAGGAAATGTTGCATTAAAATAATAACTATATAATTGAATATTTAAGATGAATTTCTATCCTTTCCAAATTCATGTTATAAAATTTCATGTCTAATATCTTAAATTACTCGGGCTACCCATTGGCTGAAATTCAATTACATAAGAATTAAGTATTCAGTTTCATGAGGATTAATTTGAGAGATATTTAATTGCGAATTAAAGTTCCATGACTGTCAATAATAAAGCAAAATATTATTTGTATTTCACAGAATTTAAAGATTACTTTGAAACTTTCCTAATTATGCTTACATTTCATAACTCTGAATTTATTTAAAGCTTAGTAATAAACCTCCTTAATTGATATAGTAGAATCATTCAGATAGATTATTAAAAATTAAATTCAGATAAATGCACATTTATCAGCTGTAAATAATTCCTTGGTTGAATAATTAATAATAAATTTAGAACAAATAAAAGCTTGCGGTAAAGGAATTGCAAATATTATTTGTCAACAATAAGATTCTACTTAGATATATATACATTATTTTGTTATACGTATTATATTTGCTTTAACTGTCAAAGAGGTTACGGAATTTTAATGTTGATCTTTATAAATGCGTTAAAAATACAATAAAAATATTTTATTTCTATTCTGAACATTATCAATGACGAAAATTCAAATTGCCTTAGTCTATAGAATATTTTAATTTGTTTTTTATTGTCAATATTTGAATGAAAACTAAATTTAAATTTGTTACGTTCAAATATTAAACTGTAATTGACACATATGCAAATTTAAGGGCTAAATATGGAAATATCAAACATGTTTTGAAATATTGGGATGGCTAAAGAATCTGAAATCAAGCCAAAAAGTGAAATTTGATTAAATTTTCTGCTTTATGATATATTTTTCTACTTTGTATTATGTTAGTAATATTATCAGTGAAATTTTTTATTTCTGCTTTTTCAAGTTTCTTAGATAAGATCCCATAGTTAGATTTTGTTACTAATGTGCCGTGAAATTTAATTTAATTCTATGTATTTTCTTCTTTTTCATAATCATAGAAGCACTTCTATTCAAAAAGCCTTTATAATTTACTTATTTTTAGTTTTTAAAATATAATATCAGTGATGATTTTTTTTTAGTTTACAGTTAAAGAAGATTTACAGAAAAGTGAGATTTGTTTCATGAATTTATATAAATTGAAATATATATTTATTTTTAAAAAAAAAGTTTATTAATTTTATTATATTTTACATGATGATGATTTTAAGCTAGATTTTTTGTTTATCTTTTATAAGGTAAACAATAAAATTTAGCTTAAAATTATCATTATGTAAAATATAATATTTATAATTAACTTATTTACGGGAAAAGTATCATAGTTACATATTTTTACATGTAACAAATGAGAATATATAAACTTATGTTTGCGAAAATTGCAACACCATGAAGGAATCGTCATAATTGAATGAAATTTAATGCACAGTTGAATGGTAGTGGTACAAATAAATGATTGAATGTTCAAAGCAAACAAACAATAACAAGAGATCGGAATCAGTATTTTTGTGTAGCCACCACGCCACAATAAGTACTGCTACACGACGTGGCATGGAGTCAAACAAATTTTGAATGTCTGCCTGAGAAAGAGCATTCCATATTGTTTGTATGCGCGCCCAAAAAGTTCGTCTGCAGAAGCAACAGGACGAGGATCAGGAGCGAGACGCCGACCAACGAAATCCCCACATGTTCAATCGGCCACATATCCGGGAAAATTCGCAGGCCAAGGAAGAAGCTGTACCTGCCGCGTTGCAAAGAAGGATTGAACAGTCCCAGCGATATGAGGGCGGGCATTGTCCTGTTGAAATACAGCGCCTGGCGAGCTTTGAAGGAATGGAACAGCTTGGGGCTGTAGAACTTCACTGATGTACCTGTTGCTGTTCAGATTGCCCACAATTCTTAGCAATTGAGATCGTCCATGATATGCTATGGCACCCCAGACCATAACTCCGGGTGTTCGTCCACTGTGGAGTTCTATAATACACTCCGGAAGGTGACGTTCACCGGCATAGCGTTTGACAAGAATGCGGCCTTCATGGTACCACAAATTAAAGCGGGATTCGTCAGAAACCACGACATGCTGCCAATCCGCATGCCAGTTCTATGCTGAGCGGCCCATTGTAGCCGCAGGCGGCGATGGTTTAGCATGAGAGGGATCCTGTATAAAGGAGTCCTTGCGCGCAGTTCACGCTGCAGCAGACGTCTACGAATTGATGAAGCACACAATGAAACACCTGTAGCTATTGACCACTGTGCTGCCAATTGTCTAGAGAAACTGTGCGGTCCGTCAGCCCAATGCGGACCAGGTGTCTATCATCGCGAGATGACGTCACATTTCGTGTTCCACTACAGGATTTCCGAGTTGTCCGACACTCATCCGTCCACTGCTTCCAAAGACGCATCACTGTGCTGCTGTTACGCTGCACACGAGCGGCTACTGCACGGTAAGACAATCCAGCTTCACGAAGGCCGATGATTCTCCCCCGTTCAAACTCTGTAAATTGTTCAAATCTCGCTCTCTTTCTTCGAAGAGGCATAAGTAACGATTGAGCTAACGTTTACCACTAGCAGATAACCACTGATAACCATACACGCCTCGCTACAGCCGTCTATTTATTCGGATCCATCCGCCGTTCAGAGAGGTTGCTCAGCATACGCATGCGCTACGGATTTGAAATTCTAATCATTTGCATATCATGCACTAATTTGCATTTCCTGAAAATTTCTGCTCACTCGCGTAAGTCCTTCATGGTGTTGCAATTTTCACAAACATGAGTATATATATATAGATATTTATTTAATTAAAAATAAAAATTTAACAATTTTGATAAAAACGTATAAAATACTACAATAAAGTTTTAGCTGCTTTTAAAGTAGTTGAATCGTAAAATCGTCGTCGTCGTAAAGTAGTTGAATTGTCGTTGATCCCTTATGAAATAAAGGGATCAACGACAATTTTCAAATAAAAAGTGCCTGTCTTGTAAAATTTAATTTCAAGCGTTAAAATGTTATAATTATGAACAGTTTGTAACATAAGTGTATATTTTTTCCCAGGAATACCCCAGAATTCATCAAATTCTAATCTTGTACTATTCACTGCATAAAACTGGTATAATCGAAAATTTTAACAATAATTAAAAAAATTAAGTTACAAATATTTATATAAATTGCGAATTTATTAAAAATAAATCGCACATTTATAAGTAAATATCGCTCCCATATAGATAGAAGTATTTTGTATAACGTTTAAATAGCTATATATAACAATACTCAACATATTACTTCATATGAAATTTTTTTTAAGAAGTAATATCAGAATTTCCGTTATATTCAGTTGAAACCTGATTTAAGAAATTTAAATAAATAATTTTGAAGATAATTAGATAATTTTTATTTTTTTATAATTTTCGCTGGAAATAAATAAATGTATACAATTCCCATAAATTCCAGGTCATAATTACTCTTTTTTTTATAATAGTTACATATGACAGTACTCAACTTATTACTTCATATGAATTTTTTAACAAGTAATGCCAGAATTTTCGTTATATTTCGTTCAAACCTGATTAAAGAAATTTTAAATAAATATTTAGAAGTTTTTCTCTACAAATAAATAAATGTATACAATTCCCATAAATTTCAGGTCATAATTACTCTTCTAAATGGAATACGTCTCAAGGAATCTCAAGTAAAACTTACCAGGAGAAACCAAACGTCAAGGAAAGTTAATTATAAAATATTTTCCTGTCATAACTATTTTCACAATTTAGTTATCAAATTTCTTATCAGTTTCAAACTTAGTAGCTAGAAATAAATTAATTACATTTTCTGTCAGGTGTTTTCTTCAACTTCCTTCCGGTTTACGGTATCCCGCAACATGATCCCTTTATTTAACCATAATGACAGGAAATTTTCAAAACATGAATAGAAAATTTTTCATTAACGGGTTTCTTTTCTGTAAGTCTTTTGTGTTAGCAAAATATTATTGAAAAGATTCTTGATTATGCTTGTGTAAATTATACACACAAAAAAAAAATGTCATAAATATAAATTTTTTAGTGTAAATATAGCTATTTTATCCATGTTAATATACAAACACTTTTTACAGGCTTATTCATTACATACCTAGTATATAGAAATATTAATAACATTATTACATGAAAATAAATTAATGTAATAAAATCTTCTTTAAAAAGGGAAAAAATACGTTTTTATCAGTTTTTAGTAAGATAAGTAAAATTACACCCAATAAAAGTTTTGTATATAATTTCTCACAAAATACGCCAAATAGATGTTTGATTGTTTTTTTTTTTTTAATTATAATATTGATTTCAAATGTATGCTTCATAACTTCATAAATATTATATATATATATATAGTTTATATATGTATTCTATTGTACGGATAGTTTATTAATTTTACCATCAATAATGTTAAGCAAAATTTCATGATTGATTATTATGTATGATTACCTTATTTACGAATAAGATAAAAAATTGTAGATTTTTCAAAAATGTTTAAATGCATAACACTTGATGTAACATTTTAGTTTAATTTTTAATAATTGTTAAGAATTTAAGTATATATTCTTTAATCTAAAATAAGTGTTAAACAGTTTTAATGAAATTTCATAATACTTTACGATAAAGTGTAGTCTGAGACAAAAATTTAAAAATTAGACAAAGAATTATAAATCGTTTGTCAAAAAACAATATATGTCAGACCTACCTCCTTATAAGATATGGTGGAGACTTCGAGATGACATTGTATTCAGATTTATTAAAGGAAATAATTCAGGATATATTTTACTAGTACTGTAGTTGTCATTATCTAAAGAATTGTATCATTTTGTATTCTTATTCATTTGTTGTTCTTTTTCCTTGTAATATGTCCTTTTATCCCTTTCCTTTTTTAAAATTTGTCAATTCTTTGTTTAAAAATTTATATTCTTGCTTTGTTAATGAAAAAAAAAAACCAGTGCTTTGTCAAAAAATAAAATAAATAATATAATAAAAAGTCAAGGTAAAAAATAAGTAAAAAATCAAGATATTAAATAAAATGGTTTTATAATAAATAAATGCATTCAAACGTTAATAATTCAGAGCCATCTTTACCATTTAAATTTAAAAGATTCGTTTCGTTTAAATCGTCTGGACATATTGTTAACTATAAATATTATGATTTTTATCATATCAATACTTTATTTTGAAATGATCAACTAAGATTATTTAAGATTGTTAATCGATTCGTTCAAAAGTTTTCATGCCATTCTAATCATTCTATGGGTATTTTCTTTAGCACAAGTTAGCACAGTTTTACACAAGATAGCTTCTCTACAAGAAAATCTCAGGAAAATATCTCAGAAAACTAAATAAAAAGTAATATTATTACATTATTACGATTCAATGTGAAATTACGAACAAGGTGACGTATTTCTTGACAGTGTTCATGATTTTAATGTGACAAGTCACTAAATATGACATCTTGGAAGATCATTAAATGTATTCTCAAGTGATGGTACCAAATAAAGCTTTAATGAGCTTTTAATTGAAAGTAAAGCTTCTAATTTAAAATTAAAACTATGAACTTTAAATTTAAAAATCAAGCTATAATGAACTTTTACAACAATTAAAAATATTTAAATAGATGGAATGCAATATCAGATTTACAATTTATCAAAAATAATTCTATTATTCTATTCTATATATTACTTGTATTTTCTTACTTTGGTAAAATATTTCTAAGACTGCATTTTATATCATATACTTTTAAAAAAGAAGCACGAAATATTAATAAAAAGCATTTTAAATCATTTATATTTTCTTTAAAAAATTCTCACAAGATATTTCTTTTAGATGTGTAGCACTTTGAGAATTTATGACTACACAAAATGTTTTTTTTAAAACTATTTTCAAATGCTGGCTCATAAATTCACTTGCAAACTTTGTTGAATGCAGTAGGCATGAAGGAACAATTTATTGGTATGTGTTTTACATTTTGTAATTTTTAAAAAAGGCCATATTTTTAGAAGTGCAGCTTAAAAACAGAATCTAAAGCTAAAATAAAAAACGGTTCTCAACTATTTTTTCATCGTTGCTACATTTTTAACTCAAATTGTTTAAACAATAAATTGTCACTCAACACTTTCTAATTTCATTTCGCACTCAGAAATAACATGAATATTTTCTAAGGTTAAGTTTAAATTAAAACATGTATTTTAAACATTTATAAATCGTAATTTAAAAAATTACAAACGATCAAATTTTATTAAATTGAATAAATTAAATGACAACATAGTTTATTTTATATGTAAATATTTAAAAACATTAAATAATTGAGAAGAAAAATCACAATAAATGCAATTTAAAATTAGAATAAAATATTTAAATTAAAACTTTGAAATAATAGACTTTGTAAAAAACCTTGCTCAAATATTTTGAAAATGCTTTCCCATTTTTTTATATTTTAATTAAATTAAGAATATTATGATTTAAATTTCACAAGGTATACCATTTTTGAAATTTAATCATTTATTTATTTCAATAAAACATAAGCAAATACTTCTTTATGGTACTTCTTTATTATTAGGGCACATGAATAAACATCCGATGTTTCACATTAAAAGGCCAGAAATTTTAGCCACGATTTAGGCTTAGTCAGATCGTTACTATACGAGCAATTGGAGATCATCTTGGCTCCGTTTGAGTAATTAGGTATGTAATACAATTTTTTTTTTATATATTAAAGTAATTATTGAAAAGTGAAAATACATTTTCTGAAATAGAAATAATTTTTTAGGAAGAGTGACCATCGTGTTAATGTGTCTCGTATCAACGCCTGGATTCCCTAGGGTTTTACGTGTGGTTTTCAATACCATACGCACCTGCAGAGCTATTACCTTGAAAATATTTTTAGCCAGCCCTGGTTATCTATCCCCATAATCCAGATTCTTCGTAAAAGTTTTATACATTACAATGTAACCAATAAAATTAACAAGTTTACAGACCATGTACAAATGTAATTGTCTTGTAAAAAAAGAATATGACATAATTGGCTACTCTACATAAGCAATAAAATTATACAAATAAGATTACGATATAATTATTTGTCAAAAAATACACAGTATAAAGATTGGTATTTAGTAATATACAAATCATACGAATTTTCTTCTAAAGCTATTAAATAATACGAATTACCCTCCAAAACTATAATTTTCAAAAATTAATTACATAAGAAAACCATTAACGAATTCATCAAACCGTAAACCAGTAATAATGAATATTTCATTTTTCTATTCATTACATTCATGTTCAATTAATTCTTTTTTTTCATCTCCATTCTACAGATTAATTGAAGCATAATGCATAATGAGGGAAACAGAATAGAATTCAGCAGAGAAGTTAAATCATCTCGCTTCAGATAGGTACTTGCCAGTAACTACCTTAAGTAACAAACTGATTCTATTTGGGCACGTTCATCCCAATCAGCATAATATAATTCGGCGTCGTTAATGTTAGCTGACATTTCAGTCTAATGGAGTAAAGGGAATGATTTATGAGCATTGGAATCCTTACGGAGTGAAATTTAATTCGTCAATAGAGCCTGATTAAGCAAACAGCAGTATGTCTTCTTTCAATACTAGCACCATCCATTTTTTCTTATGACCATCGAAATTTGTTTAAAGTCTGTCAGGATCACTTGAAATAAGAGTGATGGTTTAATGAGTTAAACAAGATTGTGATATATAAGATATTTTATGTTTAGGAAAAAACGGAATATGCTAAATTAACATATCTATTAAAGATCTTGTGACTGGAGATTTATTTTATATGTTATTTATGAAATATGAAAAATTGCAGTATAGACATAAAATCTATAACCATTCGTATTATATTTCTTCAAGTTATATTTATTTTTGAAAATGCCTTTCTATTTATTTTTGTGAAATTGAGAATATCATGATTTTAATTTTAATCAGCATTGCATTTTAGCAATTTTGTCATTTATTAATTTTAATAAAACATAAAAAAATTAATTCTTTATTATTATGGCCACGTGATAAACTTCCATCGTTTCACACTAAAAGGCCAGAAGTTTCAACCTCGATTTAGGTTTAGTCAGATCGTAACTATAAGAGCAATCGGCTTCGATCATCTTGGCGCCATTTCAATAATTAGGAATGTAATACAATTTTCTTTGCATATTAAAGTAATTATTGAAAAGTGAAATACTTTTTCTGAAATAGAAATAAATTTTTAGTAACAGTGACCATTGTGTTAATGTGTCTCGTATCAACGGTTGGATTCCTAGAGTTTTACGTGTGGTCTTCAATGCCATACGAACCTGCAGAGCTATTACCTTGAAAATATTTTTAGCCAGCCCTGGTTATCTATCCCCCATAATCCAGATTCTCCGTAAAAGTTTTATACATTACAATGTAACCAATAAAATTAACAAGTTTACAGACCATGTACAAATGTAATTGTCTTGTAAAAAAGAATGTAACAAAATTGGCTACTCTACATAAGCAATAAAATTATACAAATAAGATTACGATATAATTATTTGTCAAAAAATACACAGTATAAAGATTGGTATTTAGTAATATATAAATCATACGAATTTTCTTCTAAAGCTATTAAATAATACGAATTACCCTCCAAAACTATAATTTTTCAAAAATTAATTACATAAGAAAACCATTAACGAATTCATCAAACCGTAAACCAGTAATAATGAATATTTCATTTTTCTATTCATTACATTCATGTTCAATTAATTCTTTTTTTTTTTTTCATCTCCATTCTACAGATTAATTGAAGCATAATGCATAATGAGGAAACAGAATAGGAATTGAGCAGCAGAGAAGTTAAATCATCTCGCTTCAGATAGGTACTTGCCAGTAACTACCTTAAGTAACAAACTGATTCTATTTGGGCACGTTCATCCCAATCAGCATAATATAATTCGGCGTCGTTAATGATAGCTGACATTTCAGTCTAATGTAGTAAAGGGAATGATTTATGAGCATTGGAATCCTTACGGAGTGAAATTTAATTCGTCAATAGAGCCCTGCTTAAGCGAACAGCAATATGTCTTCTTTCAATACTGGCACCATCCTTTTTTTTTTTTTTTTATGTGTGTGACTACCGAAATTTGTTAAAATTCTGTCAGGATCATTTGAAACATTCAAATAAGAATTCTCTTCTAAAACACTTAAACAATACGAATATAATCCAACGTGATAATTTTCCAACGTTTCACACCAAAAACCCAGAAGTTTTAAACTCGATTTGGCTTAGTTTGATCGTTACGATAATAGCAATTGGCGATCATCTTGGCGCCGTTTGAGTAACGAGAAATGTAATAATAATGAAATATAATTTTTTATATTAAAATAATTTGTGAAATGTTTAATATATTTTCTGAAATAGAAATGCATTTTTAGTGGCAATGACCATTGTGTTAATGTGTCTCGTATCAATGGTTGGATTGAATGGAGTTTTACGTGTGGTCTTCAATACTACACGAACATGCAGAGCAGTTACCTTAAAAATATTTTTGGTAGCCATGACTACCTATCCCCCATAATCTAGATCCTCTGTAAAAGTTTTATACATTACAATGTAACCAACAAAATGAACAAGTTCACAGACCATGTGCAAATGTAATTGACTTGTCATAAAAGAATGTAACATAATTGCCTACTCTACATAAGCAATAAAATTATGTAAATAAGATTATTGCATAGTTATTTGCCAAAAATCATCAAAAATATAAAGACTGATATTTAGTAACAGATAAATCATACGAATTATCTTCTTTAACTAATATATAATACGAATTACCCTCCAAAACTATAATTTTTCAAAAGATTAATCACATAAGAAACCATTAACGAATTCACCAAACCGTAAACCAGTAATAATGAAGATTTCATTTTTCTATTCATTACATTCATGTTCACTTTAAATCTTTTTTTTTTCATCTCCATGCTACAGATTAATTGAAGCATAATGCATAATGAGGGAAACAGAATAGAATTGAGCAGCAGAGAAGTTAAATCATCTCGCATCGGATAGGCACTTGCCAGTAACTACCTTAAGTAACAAACTGATTCTATTTGGGCACGTTCATCCCAATCAGCATAATATAATTCGGCGTCGTTAATGATAGCTGACATTTCAGTCTAATGGAGTAAAGGGAATGATTTATGAGCATTGGAATCCTTACGGAGTGAAATTTAATTCGTCAATAGAGCCCTGCTTAAGCGACCAGCAGTATGTCTTCTTTCCATGCTGGCACCATCCATTTTTGTACGTGTGTGACTATCGAAATTTCATAAAAATATGTCAAGATCATTTGAAATCAAATAAGATGGTTTCATGGGATAAACAAAGAATGTGATTTATATGATACTTTATGTTTACCCAAAAATTTGAATATGTCAATTTATCATATCTATTAAAGATCTTGGATCTGGAGATTTATTTTATATATTATTTATGAAGTAAGAAAAATTGCATGTATTGACATAGAAAATTTTTTCTATAACCCTTCGTATTATATTTTTCAAGTTATATTTATTTTTGAAATTGCATTTGCATTTTTATTATATTTTTGTTAAATTAAGAATATCATGACTTTAATTTTAATCAGCATACCATTACAATGTAACCAGCAAAATGAAAAAGTTTACACCATGTGCAAATGTAATTGTCTTGTCAAAATTGAATGTAACATAATTGGGTACTCTACATAAGCAATAAAATTATGTAAATAAGATTATTGCATAGTTATTTGTCAAAAAATCATCAAAAATATAAAGACTGATATTTAGTAACAGATAAATCATATGAATTATCTTCTTTAACTAATATATAATACGAATTACCCTCCAAAACTATAATTTTTCAAAAGATTAATCACATAAGAAACCATTAACGAATTCACCAAACCGTAAACCAGTAATAATGAAGATTTCATTTTTCTATTCATTACATTCATGTTCACTTTAAATCTTTTTTTTTTTCATCTCCATGCTACAGATTAATTGAAGCATAATGCATAATGAGGTAAACAGAATAGGAATTGAGCAGCAGAGAAGTTAAATCATCTCGCATCGGATAGGCACTTGCCAGTAACTACCTTAAGTAACAAACTGATTCTATTTGGGCACGTTCATCCCAATCAGCATAATATAATTCGGCGTCGTTAATGATAGCTGACATTTCAGTCTAATGGAGTAAAGGGAATGATTTATGAGCATTGGAATCCTTACGGAGTGAAATTTAATTCGTCAATAGAGCCCTGCTTAAGCGACCAGCAGTATGTCTTCTTTCCATGCTGGCACCATCCATTTTTTTTACGTGTGTGACTATCGAAATTTCATAAAAATATGTCAAGATCACTTGAAATAAGATTGATGGTTTCATGGGATAAACAAGAATGTGATTTATATGATACTTTATGTTTATGTAAATTTGAATATGTCAATTTATCATATCTATTAAAGATCTTGGATCTGGAGATTTATTTTATATATTATTTATGAAGTAAGAAAAATTGAAATATTGACATAAAATCTATAACCCTTCGTATTATATTTTTCAAGTTATATTTATTTTTGAAATTGCATTTGCATTTATTATATTTTTGTTAAATTAAGAATATCATGACTTTAATTTTAATCAGCATACCATTACAATGTAACCAGCAAAATGAAAAAGTTTACACCATGTGCAAATGTAATTGGCTTGTCAAAATTGAATGTAACATAATTGGGTACTCTACATAAGCAATAAAATTATGCAAATAAGATTACGATATAATTATTTGTCAAAAAAAATCATCAAAAAATGTAAGGACTGGTATTTAGTAATAGATAAATCATACGAATTATCTTCCCAAACTAATATATAATACGAATTACATTCCAAAACTATAATTTTTCAAAAATTAATCACATAAGATATCTATTAACGAATTCACTAAACCGTAAACCAGTAATAATGGAAATTTCCATCCATTTTTTTTTGTGTGACGATCGAAATTTGTTAAAATTCTGCCAGGATCACTTGAAATAAGATTGATGGTTTCATGAGATAAGCGAGATTTTGATTTACAAGATATTTTATGTTTAGGAAAAAGTTAATATGTTAATTTATCATATCTATTAAACATCTTGGGTCTGTAGATGGATTTCATATGTTATTTATGAAGTAAGAAAAATTGCATTATTGACATAAAATCTATAACCATTCGTATTGGATATCTTCAAGTTATATTTATTTATTTATTTTTAAATTTATTTATGGGAATTTGATCTCGCATCGTATTTGCTGTGACAAGAATTTTATTCTCAAAAACGTTCTCTAGTGTCACCTTTGATCTTTAAAAAAATTGTGTTTCCAAATATAGAAATGTTTTTAAAGGCAGTTAAGCAGAGGAGCTGAGGGAGAGGACAACACAGTAACAGTTAGGTTACTAACTCTTACTGGGATCTTTTTTGAAATTTTAGACCATTATCAAATAATAAATGGACTAAACAGAAAAATAAAAATGCCTTTAATTTTAAGTTATTATAACTTAAAATAAAAGAAAAAAAATAAAATGAAAAAAGAAAATATAAGATGAAAAATTAAATAATATTAATAACACAAAAATTTAATTACATTTTGATACAATTTTTTTTTATTTTATATTATAATTCGTGCGTTTATGAAGAAGAAATATATATCATTTAAGTTAAATTAAAATTAATTGATAATGTTCATATTTCACTTTTTTTAATATGATGAATTTTAGTTAGTATCTATTCACATAGATATCACATTTTTTTATTTGTATTTATTCCCATATACATCGTATTTTGTATTTATAACTAGTCACATATACATCACATTTGTTTTATTTATATCAATTCATCATGTGAAGGAGACAATAAATTTTAAAATCTGGTTTTCATTTTTTTCTTTTCCAGAAAAAAAAAACATTTTATGGAATGAATGTTAAGTATGGAAATTGCTCAATATTCCAACCAACCATATGTAATCATTCACGCACGAAAAATGATGCCATCATCATTTATTAAAAATTCACCTGATGACAATAAATCATATAAACATTTCACCGACTCATCATCTTAATGATCATTTTATAGCAAGATCATCTCTTTTTTTTTTTTAGCAAATGCAAATTTTTTTGTCATTTTCGCCCCTGAAGTACCTATAAATAACCAAAAAATAATAATCAGAGCAGACTTTTCATCATCACGCGTGGGTTATTAACCTTGACAAAACCACTCTCTGATCGCACGTACGACTTCAAGGGATTGCAAAACATGCCACCAACCCTATTGGAAAAGTAATTACTGTGAAAGCTTGTTATCATCAGAGAATTCCCATTTACGTTCCGTCAGTTTTACAAAAAGAAATTAGCAGAAGTAATTCGTACCAACTCAGAAATATTGTGGCAGTTATTTTTCCTGCTCTCTTTTGCATGTGAAACCATTCTCCCATTTATGGAGAAGACGAGTTGCGATGTTTTGAAAACGATGTATTATTATACTACATTATGTTTTAATGTATTGCACTTCAATTGCTCTACAATTATTTTTATGGCTATCATTTAGAAAATAATAGCATTTTTTTTGTATTTTTTACGATAAATTTGATTAAAAGAAAAAAAAAATGCAGCAAATTACCTATAATGCAAAAATAAATGTCATGAAATAAATTTTGAATTTTTTTAATATTACCATTTTAGACGTGTTATTACGTATATTAGGTGAGGTATATAATTAAATAACAAAGTTTTTTTTTTTTTAAAAATTAATTATAGGAATGAATTTATTCATATTCTAAAAAAATTATCATTTTAATGAATAATAAAAAAAAATATATAAAATAAAATTTTAAAAATTAAACAAATTAATAAATAACAAATAATATAAAATTAATATATACAATATAATAATATAATATATATATATATATATATATATATATATATATATAATAAAAAAAAATTAAACATTTAAATTCACAATCTTTGGGCTTGTATGGTCTGGTAAATAGTTTGTATAATTTTCGAAACTAAAAGTCAAAAAATTTGTCAAGTGAGGCCAAAACAAAAGTTTCCAATTCTTTGTCGGTGACGGGGAACGATAAATCCCTGGGAGGAAAAGTTCTTCCATTGCGCTAGAGAAAAATGATGCGAAAACTCACGATACTATTCGTGTATACAAAATTGTGGTTGAAATATAACAGGCCCTTTTTGGTGTATCCTAAAGGACTCATCAAATGGGTTAGTTTCTTTACCTTGAACGTTACGCATACCATCGCTGCCACTCAACTAATGAATTCATCGCTTAGCACATCCAACATTTATTCTTCTGATCTGGATTGAATGAAACAGTCTATAATACATTTCGTGAGAATCAGTGATGAAAGCTGGTTTGTGGTTACAATACTTTGACTTTTATTCCGCTCAAATAAGTTCGCATTACGTCATACGCATCGTAAATTTATTGTTTGAGTGGCAAGGCTGGTGTATTTCATATTGAAAGTAGCAAAATAAGGATATTTGATATACACTTAAGTAATAGGGAATCTACCGGACGTAACAGCGAATGATTTAGTTCAAATAATAAACATTTGAAAACAACAACAAATAATTACTTCAAATTCCAGTTAAAATGAAAATAAATAAAACTAAAATCTAAGATGCGATAAATGATTAGTTTCAAATTGGAAATTATGGAAATTTTTAATAAAATATGTTAAAGGTTTGTAATTTATTCATTGTCATGTTCAACAAATAATACATTAAATTAAATGACTGAATTATTAAATTAAACTAACCTAATTATAAATAACTGAATTTAATTCATCTCTTTTTATCGAGAAAATTAAATTGGTCTTATATCTGGTTTTGAGTTATGATTAACTCAAATGTTATTAGAATTTCAAAACTTTATTTAAATCACAGAATAAAAAGGAAACATTATATAAAATAAATATTTAAACAATGATATTTTATAAAATAAATTCAAAAAATGCATTTAAGTAATGGAATATCTTCTTTCATTGATGTTAAAAATGCATATAAATATCAAATCTATCTTTAAATCATATAAAATGTAATTTATATATCTATAAGATATTCCATTTTTAAAATGCCACTTAGAAGAAAAAAAAAAAAATTTTTTTGTAAAATTTTCTTGTTTAAATATTTATTTTCTATAATGTTCCTTTTTTATTCTCGATTTAAATAAAGCTTGAAATTCTAATAATTTGAATTTCTTGTTTATTTTAATATATATTGGAACAAACAATATAAATATAAACAATCAATTTACATTACATAATTTAATTTAATACTGCAATTAATCAGATAAAGGAAGAAAATGAATTTTTCTATAAATTAAAAAAAAAAATCTTATTTAAATGAGAATGGAATAAAGCAATCCTTACACAGCACGCATTTAAAAAAATTATAGCAATTATTCATAATTTATTAAAGTACTATTAGTTATGCATTTATTTTTTACTTAACTATTTCTAATTAAAACAGATAATTTCACTCTAAAATAAATTTAGTTAAACAATGCTCCTTATTTACTTTCTTGTATCTCAAGCACTATTTGTATATATAATTGTTTTTGGCGAGAGCGTGGATTTATTTTTAGGTTAAATAATTAACGTTTACCGTTTATTAAGAACACTAGACACGCGTGATTAAAATTACACAGATAGCAGAAAACTTTTCTATCAGCAGAAGTGCATCTAATTAGAACAAACGCTTGCATAAATTGTGGAACAGGTATAATTACAACCAAAAACAAGAAATTCCTGGTTTATTTCAACAACTCATCTGAGTAATTATCCGCCGTTTAGCATTCACCTGCTGAGCAATTAGTTTCTCACTTCTACGTTTTAAACAAGACTAATTAACGATAGACATTAAAACAATGGGCGAGAGGGGGGATTCCAGCTAAAATAGCAACAAACAAACCCGTTTCGATCCAGTCTGTTTCTCTCTCTGCCATCAAGAAGTCTAAAATAAACTTAATTCTTTATACTTTTTAACGTTTCTTCAGAGGTGTTGAAATGATTTATTGCTTATTAGCTCCAAAGAGCAAGGCGGCCATTTTGTGGAAGTGAATGAATTCACTTCACTTCGAGAAGAAAGCCAAAGAAACATTTTCTTCAGACGTCGCCATCCGTCACCGTTCCGCTCTGTGGAACCGGAATCGAAATATCAGCATGCACCGCCCATGTCACAAAACTAATTTAAAACACGGCAAATCTCGCAGAGGCCGCGAATGCACGTAACTCTGTCGTCGACAATCTCCACGCCAATTAATCTTCCTGGGTAATAAAGCGAGAGCTCTGTTAATAACGTCTCATTCTATATTTAGAAAAGAATTCTACCATCACCCCTACCTCATTCGCAGAAACTCTAAAATCTTTTCTCGTTTCATCCCTCCCCCCCTTATTTCATTCATTCGGTTCTCTTGAAATGGTACTTGAAGATGAACTGTCTCTCTCTCTCTCTTTCCTGTACAGAGGAAAAGTTGCTTAATTTGTAAAGAATTAAGCTGGCGCTTAAATCATCAGATGAATTGTCAGGAGTGATGAAGAGTTCTGGAGCTGCTGCAGTGTTTGTATAGACATCAGTAGTAGGGCTTTCGAGCTATACCGTCCTGAGGTGTTTGACTTGCAGGAAAAGGCCTTTGTGTAGATTAAACTTGTGAAAAATTAGAGGGAAATGCAATTTCGCTTTCATTCTTTCTATAAATTAAAGCCGAAGTTCTAATTACAAAATATATCCATTGTATAAAAATCTTATGGTATAAAATAATACCTATTTTTTAACATCGCCTGCACAAATAATTTTATAAAAACATACAATTTTATTACATATAATTTTAAGTTACAATTATAATCTCATATATTCCTGAATGACTACCTCTTCCTTTCACAGAGGAAAAGTTACTTTTTGCGAGAATTAAGCAATTAATCAAACCATCATATGAATTGTCCTGAATTATAAAGAGTTCTGCAGTTGATCCGGCGATTGTATAAAAATCGGTAGTAGGATTTTTAATTTATACCGTCCTGAGGTGTGTAGGAAAAAGCATTTATGTAAAATAAACTTGCAAAAAATTGAGAGAAATTGAATTTTGCTTCCATTATTTATTCAAATTCAAATTCTAGCTCATAACCTGTTCTAATTTGATTCCATCTAATCTTTAATTTCCCTAATACCACTTATACGAATTTGCGCACACATAAAAAGAAATGTTATCATCTGAGATAGAACTTACAGTAGTTGAAAATAGGCAGAAATAAAATTGGAGAATTCCTCTGCACCTGAATAGTAGCAATATCATTTTTCCCGATATTGGCAGAAATAGTTTGGTTTGTTTCTCTACAGTCATTTTGTGCACACTTTGACCTTCAGGCCGCGACAGAAATAGGAAAACTTAAGCACAGAAGCAAGAATTGTAACTGTCAATTAAAAAAAGCTGACTAAACAAAAAATTATAATCAAAGCAGTTTATATAGCACCTGATTGCTATTATCCAGGATCTGATGTGTTAACGGAATACCGGTGATCGCTAATGTCATTGATGAGCAAATCAAAAATGAAAGATTGAGTTAGGATAATAATAAATTCATAATAAGGATAATAATGAGTTCATAGCGATATTTTAAAGAGTTTTTCCAGTCTGGAATTTCACCTACTGCAGCACTGTTATTTATAGGGATAAGTTTATATGAAAACTGAGATCTTCAGAACAAAGGAGAGAAACTAGCCACACTATAGTTCATCAGAAATCCAAGGACAAGGATTTTAGTCATGGGTACCATTTCATTTGGACGATGAATCATTATATGCTTACTTTTTTCTTATCTTTCCAAGCTTACATTTAACCAAGATAATGGCAGCTGCACCAGAAAATCATTTTCTATTGATTGTCTTCAAACTTGGAAAATCCCTCTTGTAATTTGAATCCCCAGATCCTTGTCCAATAGAGCGGGGTCAGACGAGAAAGCGTTTCCGACCGTTGCATGATCTCGCTAATCAAACACGGCAAATGGGGAGAGTCTGGCAAATAACCTGCAGTGGAACTTCGTTAATTTTAAATCAGAACCAGTCGGGACAATAGAACACAGAAGGAACAGATGAGGGTTAACGCCTTATTGATTAATTTGATATATGTAGTTGGATTCTTTGAATAAAATAACTTGTTCCACTGAAATTTCAATCGTTTCTTTTTCTCCGTATAATACTGTGTCCAAAAAGTAAGAACAACTTTCAATTTAAAATTCCCGGAGCTTATGGAATTTCATTTTTTTTTTTAGGTTACCGGCACTGTCCTTGACATCTGTGTGAGATTTGACATCAACATATTCATAAGAATTTGAGTTACGCTTGGTTTTGTGAGATGCTAAAACTGATTCTGGCGATTTTTGAAATGCCTTAATTGAACAAGAACTTGCTTTGAATTTTGTTTGCGGAAATGTATAGAATGTTGCAGAAGGCATTCAGAGAACGCGTTGAAGACGAAAGAGTCCTCAGGTCGACCATCAACCTCAACCAACGAAGCTCACGTCCAAAAAATTAAAGATTCGGTGCTTGCAAATCGTCGATTTACAATTAGAGACCTTAATGATGATGCTGGAAATTCAAAAGGTCAATTCCATTTTGGGTCTGAAGCGCGTCAAATCTCGATTGGTACCAAAAATACTGAATGCGCCAGCTCACACTGCATTGATTCTTTTCGCTAAAAATGAAACCCATATCTTTCCACAACCACCTTATTCACACCGTGCGACTTCTGGCTATTCCCTAAACTCAAAAGACCACCCGGACGACATGTTTTGAGTCGACTGAAGAGATTCAACGTGAATCGCCACGCGCTTTGAAGGCCATCTTTGCCGATGACTTTAGCATGCATTAAAGATTAGAAAAAAAGTTGGCATGAGTGCATTTTGTCCGAGGGGATTTCTTTGAAGGCGATGAAATAAATAAACAGTTTTTGAAAAAAAAAGGGTTTTATTTTTTGGAGACAGTATTAACAACATATTTATTGGTTTGATGTTATACAGAGAAAAAGAAACGATTAAAATATCAGAAGAATTTTAATCGTTGAGTTTAACTATGACTATAAACACTACATCTATACTCCCATGCGTAAATAATTCTTTTCTAAAAAGCTTAGCTTAATTTATATATAATATATTTAATTAAAATCTGACCTATTAGTAACAATTTTTATATATATTTCTAATATATTTTTCTAAATATTATATAACAGTATTTTTAGAGTGCATAAAAGTATGAAATATCATTTGTTATATATAAGGTCCTTTTTATTGTAAAGTACGATTTCAGTAAAAATTTTTATAAATATTTCTAATATATTTTTCTAAATTTTACATGACAGTGTTTTTAGAGTGCATGTTCTCGTCAATAGCACTCACACATAGCGGACTGTATTTTTCATCACACTAACACACTAACACAATAAGTACTCACAATGAAAAACTTAACGTTTTATTTACATGATAGTCACAGCCACTCGCAGCCGTGCTGTTCACTCTTGCCGATCAGACACTACACTACTCAGACTCGGACTTATGCGCACGCAGGCGCTTGCGTATACCTACACTTTTTTTCACCTACACTATACTTGTGAGTAGGCGCGAACAGTGCATATAAGTATAAAATATCATTACTTATATATTAAGTGCTTTTTATTGTGAAGTACGATTTAATAAGTGTCTCTGTGAATTAATATTATTTCTTGGAAAGTTGTTTTATTACAACAAAAATTATATCATAATAGTAAGAATATTCACTGCATTTAGTAAGATGAAAATTTAAATTATATCAACAACACAAAAATTAATTAAAATCTGACCTATCAGCAACAATTTTCCTAAATATTTCTTAAACAGTTTTTTAGAGTGCATATAAGTATAAAATAACATTGGATCTATATAATTTTATGATAAAAAATTTGTTTTTCTGAAAAATAGGAAACACAAGTAAATGTAAAAAATAATAAATCACCCAGAATCATAAAAAACATAAATTGTAGTGATTGTAAAAAATAATTTTGTTAATGCTAATAATAGTAAACATTTTAATTACATTTTAACATTCGTTTTTTTAAGTTAAAAAGGAAATATTAATAGACTTAGAAAAAAATTTCAAAATTGTTATGTAATAATATCTAAGCAGATGCATCCAGATATATAAAAAAATCTTTATAAATATATAATTCTGGGTTAAAAAAAACTACCCTTTCTTGAATGACAAAAAAATACAACCAAAGAAACAAAAATGTTCTTTTAAATTCAAACAGTAAGAATTATCTAAGGAAAATAAAGAAGAATGGTTTCGCTAAAAACTAATAATAGCTAATTATAAACTATGCACTTATTTTCTTTAAAGCTAAGTAGTGATCTTTGACATCCCACGTCCTTAATTTTTCTTTTTATCTATTTTGCACGAGCTACGTCAATTTACTTTTTCATCTTCTCTTGTTGACATATTTAAACAAGAGATTCAATCTTTAAAACGCCAAACCAACCTTATTTAAGTAACCTTTAAAATTACGACAATTTTAAAATTAATTTTGCAGAATGGGCTTATTTCTTGCCTTGAGGTACCAGAATGAGCTAAAGGTCACCAGTGTCAAGTTAGATGATGCACACTCAATTATTGGAAACTAATGGATTTATTCAAAAATGAAAGACAGTCATTATGGAAAGATTTAAACAAATTTTAGCTTATAATGCAAAAATATGGATCTAATTTTTTTTATGAATTTGATCAGGAATCTTTGATTTGTATAAGAGAGACAATAGCATAAACAATACAAAAGAAATATTTAATTAAAAATTATTATTTTTATTTTAAATATTTATAATAATTATATATATTTTTATAATTATATTTCTTATTTTTTATGATGTTGAATTTGTAATATACAAATATTTATGATATTGAATAAGCATAAGAATAAGTAGTTGGTATCAGGGTAGCCATATAAAAAGTATCAACTCCCTAATGCTTCGATACCGACTCCCTAATACTGTTGGTTATAACGAGATTCTTTTTTAATTAAATAGATTCTAAATCTCTGCTTTTATTGGGGAAGTATGATTAAATGAGTGATGTAAGCGTAATTAAACAGCTTTCCAGAAAATAATAAATAATATTAATTTATTTCCTGGAAAGCTGTTTAATTACTCCAAAAATTATATCATAATAATAAGAAAGATGAAGAATTGAATAATTAACACTGAACGAAAGATAAAAATAATGACGAAATAATAAAGAATATTAACGAAATACGAATAATAATGAAAGATGAATAATTAGTAATATGAAAATTAAATTATATCAATAACACAAAAATTTAATTAGAATTTGATTCATTTATTTTTGACACTATTATTTATTATTTTTGACACTTTTTATTTTATATCGCAATTCGTCATTTAGAGAGAGGAAAAATACGTGATCTAAATTAAATTAAAATTCATTTATAATGTTCATATTTAATTTTTTTTCAAAGTTATTTTTTTAAATGTTTCCTTGCAATTTTTCAATTTTCTACAAGATTCAATCAAATAAACGCCTTAAAGAGTTTAGAAAATTTTGAAAGTTTACACAGCTTTACTGTAATATTGTTGATAATAATGACATGATTGGCCATTAGGTAGCTGATTTAGACACAAATCTCTTCTTATCTCTCTGTTTCAATTCTTTTAAACAATGAAGTAAAATTTTAATTATCTTTATTTAAGTTACAGTACAGTCAAACCTGTTTTGTGCTGGGGATAGGGACCACATAAAAGAAATCGCATAAAAGATATCTATCGCATAATCTAAGCATAATAAAAGCATCAAAAAGATATCTGTCGCATATATCTAAAATCGCATAAAAGTTCATAATTGTTGTTTCTTATCCCACTTGGTAAACTTACAATACTTTGATTTGGTTTGGTTTGTCATTCTACGGTCATTTTGTGCACACTTTAGACTAATTCGGCTCGAGCTACAGCTTATCGTGGATTCCAAACCACTTACAAATATCCATGTCCCGGCCAAAATTCAAACCTGAAGCCAGTGTACAAAAGACCAGAGTGCTAGCCAAATGACCACCAAAAAACGACAGCCAACGATTGGCCAAAAACGACCGCATTTTTTCACAGATATTTGGCAACTGGAAGTGAAAACGTAATGAATGTACGATAGTTACAACAGGTTACAACAGCTAGTGTGTGGAGCAGAGAATTCTGAAAATGTGTTACATCTGTGAAATAAATTCTTCATCCTCATCAGAAACATTTACTTGGTAAACAGGAAAGCTGATGTATTGCTGCTGAGGAAGCATTAAAAAAGAAGAAATGTCAAGGATTGTGTATGAAATTGCAACAAATATGCGTTTCGACCCTGGATGAAGACATGCATAAATGATGCGTGTTAGGTTGCACATCGAATCAATAAAATCTGTTCCAGAAGTATTGAAAAAGAAGAATATTAAATATTGAAAACGTTGCAGAATTATTTTGAGTATGAGGAAGATTATGCACAAAATGATGCATTTTGAGTTTCTTATTTGTTCAACATATTATTACTAAAAACATTTTTAATATTTTCATTTGATTGCCTCCTATAATTGAATGCGATATGTCGATAAAAAGGAATTCAGAGGAATGAATTAAGATGTTATAGATTTTTTTATAAAACTTTTTATGTTATTTTAATTGTTTATTAAATTAAAGCAACAGATCGAATTTCCCTTCAAGCAGTTATCGATCGACATGTTTAATCTATTGCTACTTATACTTTAAATTTTTTAAAAACAAAATGAATTTTTTTAAATACCATCAAGGCTATATCTTCTTATCTCTAAGCACTAAATCACTTTATCTGCCAGATAATTATTCATCCAAATAAAACAAATAATCATTATTCACATAAGACCCAGGCTGAAATAAAGCTTTCAAACTTAAATACCTCATTACTTGGTAAACTTGCGGAAACACATAATTCCTTTTCTGGGGTTCGAAAACATAAAACGCCATCGATCAGTTCCTTATTTAGGAAGCTATGGGGAAGGTTGAGGAAAAGATTAACGGGTCTATTTTACGATTTAAAGTAAATGGAAGCTTTTTTTTTTATTTTATTTTATTTTATTTTATTTTTTTACCTTTACCTCCTCCCATCTTTTCCTTTAGCAACTACTTACGTTTTAATCTCGTGATTAATGGGAATGTGGTTTACGATAAACCGCAAGTTTTTAGACTGGGTTACCGCAAGGTGTTCCGCTAAGGAAATAAGTGATGCGAGAAGCGAGGCAGGGGATTTATGGCTCCTGGGTGGTGGTAAAAAGCAGCCCCAGTCCAAATTTATTGGCTTCTAAAGTGTAAAGTGATCTGAAAAACTCTGGGATATTTTTAAATTTTTTTTTTTGGTTGTTTGTTGAATTTGTTTTGAGGAATTTGATTAAAGATCGAATAATTTGTTTAATATATTTTAAAGTAATCGTATCGGTTATAGAGATAAAGTTTATCCTGAAATATTTTTTTTAGTCAAGTCATTTTAAATTATATAAGGATGCAACGTTTCTTTCTCCTATATCAAAATGTAGCGATATCTGCCATAAGAACTCTAGTAGCCGAATGAAATTTAGCCTTAGTAAAGTTGTCAGAATTAAAAATCATAAAATAAAGTGCAGTGCATGTTGTCAAATCTAAAAGTTCACGGCTTCACCTGACGAGCACAGAGGACAGACATAATAATAATAACAATAATAATAATTTGTTTAATACATTTTATAATAATAATAATTTATGTTATTTTATAAACATAATTATGCAATAATTTATGACGAATAATTTGTTTAATACATTTTAAAGTAATTGCATGTTATATAGATAAAGCTTGTCCTAAAATATTGTTAGGCCAAGCCATTTTAAATTATATAAGAATGATGCAAGTTTTTTTTTTTTCCTACATCAAATTGTAGCGATATCCGCCATAAGAACTCTAGCAGCCCAATAAAATTTACTTTAGTAAAGTTGTCAGAATTAAAAGTTATAAAATAAAGTGTAGTTCACGTTGTCAAATGTAAAAAGTCCATGTATTCACCAGACGGGCACAGACATCAATAGTAGCTATACTAATGCGGTGCAAGTGTTTATTAAGAAAATCATGTCCTGTCGAGAGTAGGAAATTTGCTGTAAAAACTGCATGGGGCAAGTCCATTGGGATGAGTGATGAAGCAATTATATTCCACGTTTTATCAGTTGAAAGGAATTTGTAAGTTTGTTTTAAGGGTCTGTCTGTTTTCTTCTTTACCTCAGAACTAAATTGATGAAAAGATAAAGGAAATTGTGGCTGTGGTAACTTACAGCCATTTTTGGTCAAGAGATCGATATAATGATACAACGAAAGTTCTGCCCGTTTTAAAACTGAAACAAAAAAGCAATCATCAACTTAGCCATCATTCTTATCAACGACATCATACCATATCAGTTTTTCAATATCATTTTATAAAATTCATTTGGTTTTGTGTTGGAAAAAGTCTAAATCTCTTTCAATCTCTTTTCTTTGAGCCAGTTTAAGTTCTGAAAAAGGATTGCGTAAGATTCTAAAAAAAAAAAGATTGTTATCATTTGAAGTAAGGTCGATTTAATAGTCTTGATGAAAAATTTTCCAGCCATTTTCTTCTAGATTATTCTTAATCACTCTTATAAAATGGATTTGAAAGTGTCATAGTACAGGATAACTCCTTTACTGTTTATCAACGAAAACCTTTTTTTCCCGTCCAAAATGTTTTCAGCACCTTAGCTGCCGACAGTAAACTTCAGTGGTTATTAATTGATTGTCGCCTGACAGGTCAGAATTAATAAATTTTTTCTGTACCACCATGCATTCAAAAGATTCTTCTTTGGATTGTAGTGCTTGAAAGTTTCGATTTGAGTAATTTCTTCATGGAAGGTATTAAAAATTTAACTCAAGATTGGTGCAGTTAAATTTATTCCTATATCGGGTTACTAGGGCTTTTGATTAATATTTTTATACAACAATTTATCTTAACAAGTACTCGTTGTTCCCACTTCTTTTTTTTTTTCATTTATTTGATGCCGCATCCCATTAATTAAACCATGTTAGTAAATTTATTTTTTAAAAAAGTGTTATTTTAGTGGTTTGATGCTTTGTGGAGTATACTATATCTCAGCCACATGGGTACAAAAGGATATGTCTAAATCCTCACAAGTTACAGATATTTTGAGGCTGTTACATAAGCCTTGAGTTATAACTATGCTGTAATCTTTTACGATTAACATTAATTTAGAGTATTGCTGATTTATCATAGATAGTACGAAAATAAAATAAATATTTAATAGGTGAAATTTAAAAGGTGTTATCCTTTATATTTAAAATAAAAGGACCAAAAAGTTGCTACTGTCTGATATCTCCATTTAACATCTTAACCATACTGCAGGGTCT
Source organism: Caerostris extrusa (assembly GCA_021605095.1). Classification (NCBI taxonomy): domain Eukaryota; kingdom Metazoa; phylum Arthropoda; class Arachnida; order Araneae; family Araneidae; genus Caerostris; species Caerostris extrusa. The sequence goes on from BPLR01021507.1 coordinate 98,426, forward strand.
TTAAAAAGATATTATTATTTAGGTCTTAAGAAATATTGACTAATCAAATCAACATTGGGAAACCTTGAAATAACAAACCAAAAATACTACTCCCAAAAAATTAAGAATAAAAGTTTTGAAACTCATGAAAACATAAAATAAAATTAATATTAAACAGCAACAACCCTTTTACTGAATGACAGAATTGAATAGATAGCATTTCTAACATATAGAAATGAACAGATAGCATTTCTAACATATAGAAATGAACAGATAGCATTTCAAACATATAACACAAAATATAAATACTATTATGTCATTCCAATTATAGGAATTTTGAATATGATTATTTAAATTATGATATTTTCGTTTCACTGCATTTTGTAAAAGGATATAAATTAGTCATCTATTTTTTTAATGATAGCGTGCAATATAGTTTGTTCTTTTTTACCTTTTTTTAATGAGAACCTGCGATGTACTATTTTTCTCCTTTTCTCTATTTTAATGATAACATACTTTCGTCAAATGTTAATTTAACTTGAAAATTGTTACATTATACATTATACATATATTGTTACATAATACATTATTCATGCTTTGGATCTAATTTACATGCAAAGAAATTCGTGCATGTATTAATAAATATAACTAATTTTAACTAATTAACAAACTGCTAAAATTAATTTTTATTTTCTCTTTCAGAATATTATTTGATGTTGCTTTTCGATATTCAAAATGATCTGAATTCATAAGTTTTGTGGAACATTCAATTTTAAATGGTTTAAAATAACATATATTCATTAATTCCAAATACAGACTATATAAAATATATTTTATTGATAATTTATATTAAGTAGTTTATTTCTCATAAAAAGAATTCTATTATGTAATTATTGTGATACATTTTGGTACATCGTTTTAAATTAATATACTATTCAATGTTAAGAAAATAAGTTTAATTAATTTTTGCTATCGACCATAATGCAACGCCAACTAATTCATAAAATTAGATGAATATAATACTCAAACTACTTCATAAATTAAATTACTACACTTAAATAATATATAATATCAGATATATGAAGAAAACTTTTTAAAAAATTCATTAACTTTTCGTGTTTTACTAAGAAATATTTCATAATTAACCTTTATCAATAATCTTTTGGAAAAAATAATGATGAACATAATCAACCTTGAATGATAACCAATGATATGAATGCATAAATTTGGTGTTACATGTAATTAATTATAAATGGCTTCAAATGACATATATTCATTAATTACAAATACAAACTATCTAAAATATATTTTATTGATCATTTATATTTAGTAGTTAATTTTCTTATATAAAAAAAATTGTATTATGTAATTATTGTGATATATTGACATCTTTTACATTAATATACCATTCAATATTTACAAAAACCAAGTTAAAAATTTAAATGAAAATATTTTTGAAACTGCTTCATAAATTAAATGATTACATTTAAATATTATATCCCATCATATGTATAAAGAAATTTTTAAAAATCAAATTAACTTTTCGTGTTTTACTAAAGAAATATTTTATAATTAATCTTTATCAATATTCTTTTGAACAAAAATAACCAACATAATCAACCTTGAAAGGAAGAGTAGGAAGGCAGCTGATGATACTACATTCCATTATCTTAAAAAAAGACCAAAAGAAAATAGGAAAAATTCCCTAACAGAACAAAGAAATTTCATTATGTAATTATTGTGATGTATTTTGGTACATTGTTTTAAGTTAATATACTATTCAATATTAAGAAAATAAGTTAAAAATCCTTCTTTTAATAAATTTTCTGCTATCGATCATAACTCAACGCCCAAATAATTCATGAACTTATATAAATATATTATTCAACCTACTTCATAAATTAAATTACTACACTTCAATATTTCATCCCAACAGATATACGAAGCAAACCATTTTTAAAAAAACCTTTAACTTTTCTGGTTTTACTAAGAAATATTTTCTAATTAATCTTTATCAATAATCTTTTGAAAAAAAAAATAACTAACATAAATAACCTTGAAAACAAGAGTAACAAGGCATCTGCTGATACAACAATTGTTATGCTTTCCATTATCTTAAAAATAGGGAAAGAAAATCGAAAAAATCCCTAACAGAAACAGGGGGGAAAAAAAAAGTCGGTTTCCCAAATAAAAAATTGAATGTAACGCCATCATGTTTTTACTCAATTACAAACCGAAAAGATTCAAAAGCGATACCATCGCCCTTGGGCAGCGAAGCATGCCTGCCATGTTTCAAAAATAGATGCTTTAGTCCCCATTTTTCCCTTTGTTGCGTTATTCAAGTGCGTCTTCTTCTATCCCGTGCAGACACTCTATCCGGTCCCTATCTTGAGCGAGGGAACAAAGATCCTGATTTAAGGGTTCTGCTCGAGTGTGTAGGCAACGCTAAAAAGTTCCCTGTCACTCTCTCTGACACAAGGATAGGGATATTTTTTTACATAAAGTGATAAATGAGACAGGGATTTGTGCTCTGAAAAGAAAAGTTTAAAGAGTGGGGAGACAACAAAAATAATGGTTGTTTCTTTTTTGGGGACGCTAATTTGGTTGGAGAAAATGTGTCGTTTGTTATCGCTTTATCTCTTTTTATGATGCGAGCAGTATTTTTCGTTACTCATAATTAAAGTTATGAACTCAAGCGCTTACTATTGTTATGAAGCTTTTTTTTTTCTCTGTAGTTATTTTTTTATCATTTTCTATTTTTTATAGTTTTATTAAGCTAATTTTCAGCATTTTCAATAGTTAATTAATATTAATAGTCCATGGTTAAAAACATATCATACGCTATATATCTAATTTATACATTTTGAACAATTAATATTATTCCTTTAAAAATATTTCACAACGTCTTCTTCTAAGAATACTAGATATGATTAGATATACAATAATTTTATTAATGTATATTTATGTATACAATACTATACATTTTATTATTTTAGGCAATTTTTCTTATGAATTTTAACTTACTTAAAAAATTTTAACAACGGATACATGTATTATTATATGTCATAAAATATGCTAATATTATCAAAGATCAAAATTTAAAGGCCAATTACAAAATTTTAGTGAATTAATATACAATTTGTAAGCAATGTAGTATGAATGTATATACAATTTGTCATAATCCATGATTAAAAATATTTCTTATGCTATATATCTTCTTTACATATTTTGAACAAATAATATTATTCTTTAAGAAATATTTCATAATGTCTTAAGCTAAGCATATTAGATACAAAATTAGATATACAATAGTTATCACATCATACGAGGGTTAATTTGCAATTATTTTATTCTGATTTTGGAGAAAATGTGTAGTTTGTTATTGCTTTATCTCTGTAGCTATGAAGCGAGCAGTATTTTTTCGTTACTCATAATTAAAGTTATGGACTCAAGCGCTTACTATTGTTATAAAGCTTTTTTTTTCTCTGTAGTTGTTTTTGTATTCCTTTTCTATTTTTTTTTAGTTTTATGCCTAAGCTAATTTTCAACATTTTCAATAGTTAATTAATATTAATAGTGCATGGTAGAAAATATTTCTAACGCTATACATCTTTTATATGTAAGGAACAAATAATATCATTCCTTTAGAAATATTTCACATTATTTTATGTTAAGAAACTAGATTCAAGATAAGATATACAATCGTTATCACATCGTACGAAGGTTAATTTGCAATTATTTTATCCTGATTTTCGTTCATTCGTTCCTGATTTTCGTTTGATTTCGTTAGACATTCTGTTATTTCAAGCAATGTTTCGCATGAATTTTAACTTACTTAAAATAATTTAATAACGAATACATGCATTATTATTTGTCATAAAATATGCTAAGATTATCAAAATTCAACATGTGAAGGTCAATTTTAAAGTTATAGTGAATCAATAAATGATACTTACAATAATCATCCTACTTAGTGTATGTCATTACTCTATTAATACGTATATATAATGTCTCTATACTTATTCAATTCTTAATAATGTATTACTGAATTAATATATATAGTATTTCATATATGAATATATTTAACTTTTTAAGCATGTAATTCAAAAGTATTCATTTAAAATATGCATGATTTTTTAACATGCATTTTTAAGCATGCATTTCAAAACAAACACATTTATATAACCAGTAACATTGATAATTTTTAGATCAATATCATCATCATCGTTATATAATTGATGTCTTCAATTAGAATAACTGTATTAAAAGCCGTCCGCCATTAAAAATGAGCATATGTAACATATTTAGCATTACTGAGAGTGCACAAAGGTGTACCTTCTTTTGAAGGTACCTCCCTTTGTAAGGTACTTTCTGTCATATATATTTATTATGCATATCACTTTCTAATACATGAAAACTTTTTGGCCCTTTCGTTTGTTGGGCTTCGAAATGAACTCTTTCTCCCTCGGTGTAGAAGCTTAACAAGCATTTTATCAGACCTCCATATAAGTTATTACAGTAATGCATAAAAATGCATACTTAAAAATATGCACATATGTACAAATATGCACATTCTTAAAAAATTAAATATTTACTTTTTAATTATTTTTTCAATAAATAATAATAAATAATATAATTATTTATTGAAAAAATAATATACCTGATAAAAATTTTACAAAATAAAATTAATTCAAAGATTACTTTAATCTTAAACTACACATATGTCACCATGAAAGAAAACTAGTTTAATATGAACTCAAAACGCACATGTGCAGGATCCAGTAAAATTCGCAATCACCAATCACGCAAGCCCTCGACTGTTCCCAATCGCTGATTAAACAGGGCTTTGTTATCATCCAGTTTTCCCCCAAGTCCACTGAATTGATAATTTCATCCGTGCCGAGTTCCGACCGCAATTAATATCCAAAAATATTAATCATAGGTAGAAATGTCTCTCATTAAAAGGGTCACTCCGCTTGGTGTAATATCTCTTCAAAAGAGGAATGGGCCTCGATTCATGACGCACATCTGAATTATTCAACAGCATTCTAATTGACAGGCCATATCCTCCACCATGCAGTTCCATGGACCATCCTAGTTCATCATCCCCTTTCCTCTTCCACACCACAATTCCGAATCTGCTACAGAGAACTCGGAAGGCAAATAAAATCGTCTTCAGCATTCGCCTTTCCGTATCTGCAATGCAAATCAGATGGGCTTTGCCTCAGGTTTAATCAGTGCCCAGCGTCTGTTAAGTTCCCAGAATAAAATCTCTCTCTCTCTCTCTCTGCGTCTTGACCTCCTTTTCTTAACGGAAAACAGGGTGGAATATTATTCGGAATGGAAGGACATGGAACTTGTCCCTCAAGGGTTCTAATAAGGATGTTCGGTGGCTGTGTTTATGTCTTTTCAATTGTAGTTGGGGGATCTTTGTGTATAAAGAGATTTGTCTGCTATGGAATACGTCTTTAAAAGACAATGACGTTGGATATCTTTAAGGTCGGATTTATTTGAGGATAGAGTGCACGGAAGGAGTGCTCTGGAGCAAAAATAGTTGCAAGGTTATTCAGTTTAATGAAAGTTATTCTTGTTACCTTGATTTCAATAAACAAGGTGGATGTACATGTAAGAAGGATACCCCTTTTTGATTTTATAAAAAACTGTAATGAAGGAAAATCATTTAATATAATGATAATATATATATAATATTTTAACTTATATATATTATGACAGCAGTTCGTCGGAACTTAACCTTATCAATCTTAAAATCACCTTATCAATATGAGCTTGTATGTGTTGGATAACAACTTCTGTGACTGAAACAAAATGATGCAAGCAAGAATGCAAGAGTTTTTGCTTTACATTACTCTTTTTCTTACAGATTATTAAATTAAATACTCTGTTTCAAGAAAAAATTGGATTGTAAAGACATCATTCTGTAATTTATCATAACAATTTTTAGTTATTTCAGTAATCACACATGAAAAAAAAAAAAAAATATTCAATTTTAAATAAAATACTTCCATTCATTTGTACTCATCATACAGATCTATAATTCGTTTTTATGATATTACAATAATACATACAGTATGTAATCAATGTATCAGTTTAAATAGCATATTGTTTAAGATATATTATTTAATATTTTTATTTATTTATAGTTTATAAGAAATTAGATTTTTTTTCCTACTAAATTAGTTTAGTGCAGAAATACTTATATTTTATGATACAATTGAACTATCCATTGTATCATAAAATCAATGTTCAATCAATGTTGGCAAGAGCACAGTAAATATTGTATTTTTAAAACAATGATGTCGAAAAATAAATCATATTGTTATTAATTGTATTTAATGATTTTTAATTATTTGTTTAATATTTAAAAGCAGTAACCATCAGAAGATTAATGATGTATAACAAATAATTATTTATGATCTACGAATAAAAAAAAATAATAAATTATTACTTTAAATACAATGGAATATAATTATTATGCCAAGTATAAGCCTAGATTCATTACATAATTGCTATATCTTCAAAAGCTTGAAAAATAAAACTACAAGCATGGCAATTAATTAGTAGAGCAGAATTTCATTGGAACCATGCCCTTTAAACTCACTGTTAATGGTAGGTGTTATTGATCTTTTATACATAACATTACTCATTATATTGTTCATTTCCATTACAAAATTTATAATTAATCAATGTGATAAATTATTACAATTTTTCATTAATCTTGCATCATCAAAATATGCTATAGAAATTTTATGTGCAACCTCATATTTTTAATTGTAAAATATCATTATTCTCAGAATAATTTTACATGAAAAATTAAAAATAAACTCATATATCAATAATTTAAGTAACTTTTGACTTAATCCCCACAGATGCTAATTATTATATTAAAAAAATGAATGTGCAAACAGGATAACATACTACGGTGCCCAAAAAGTAAAACGAATTTCCCCAGGCATATAGCACTGTCCTTGACATCTGTGTGAAATTTGACGTCAAAATATTCATTAGTGTTTGAGTTACGCATGGCTTTAGTCTTACTTTTAGGGCACAGTAATTTGTAGTAATTCATGCTATACATATAATTATAACATTTTACATTGCTCAAAATTATTTATATATATATATATATTGCGATTTTCAAATAAAGAAAGCCTACTTTAATCATGCAATATACTTGATGGTTACGATCAGAAAAAAAAAAACCACATAAGCGCATACGAATAAAATATACAGCTAAAACTATTATACTTTTGTACAAAACTTGATGCTACAATTGAAAACAATTTCATTTGATTCCAAACATACAAATTCACTGTCTTTCCTTCACAATGTTACATTATTGTCCATTTTTTTTAAATGGACCACCTACGTATCTGGTAACTGCCACTAATAAATCCTCCAGAAATGAGAATATTTTGTTCTGTAGTGAGCACTAACAATGTGCAACAAACATATTCAAGTTGTACTTAAAGAAATAAGCACTTTTCATTTTTGTCACACATTTCCCCATTTCCCTGAGCGTCCAATTTAACTAATGGATTTAACGGACATTACTTTATTTTTTCCCCTTTTTCGCTTCCTGATTTTTAATGCTGATGCTATATCCGTCGTTGAAAGGAGTGCTAAAGAAAGTGGAATGGATTCAAAGATTAAAAATAAGCATTAGATTTGCTTTTTCTAGCTTTCATTTTATTGATGCTAAGGAATCAACGAAACATGTCTTTCTTTGGATGTTTATATTTTTGTTTTCCTATTATTTAAGTTATTTTCTTGTTATGAAATATTGCTAGATTTTATTAAATTTATTTATTTATTTATTTTTAAATCGACATCCTTATATTTCATTTTTATTACACATAAAAAATAATGAATTTAGATAATTTCATATATAAATTAGAATAATATAATATTTGCAATTGAAGTATAATTAATATTTGTAATTGAAATAATTGCAAATAATGTGAAGATATTTAGAGTATGATATCGTGTTGAAAATCAGTTTGAAAGAATCACGTTAATTTTTTTAAATAATAAAATTATCAAAACTTGCAAATTTTCATTATTTCTATTGGAAATTTCAAATTAATACAAAAGTATATTTCTAATGTTCTTTAATGTATTTTAAATTGTATTATTCTAAATCATTTTTTGATTGCAGGATATATACTAATTAATTACTATAAGCATTGTTTACTTTATTGGAAAGTTTTAATTAATTTGGAATAAATTTTAAATATTGAGTATTTTAGTATATTGAAACGGATTAATTGATTCATTAAAAAATAACATTATTCAATTAGTATATTTTAAATTAAGTTATATTTTAAATTTTATTTTAAAAAATTCAAAAATTAACAAATAAAAACAACAATAATATAAATTTTATAAAAAGATAAATAGAAAAATATAATATTAATAAGTCATAGAAAATCTGAGTACTCCACTAATAACTCAAATAAATATACTTCACTTTTCACTTTTACTAATGCTAAAAAGCATTCAGTAAAAGTGAACTAATTTTAAATCATGTATAAAAACAACTTTCAGCTTCCTTTTCTTTAGAGCTTTCTTCCAACTCACTTCTCCCCCCTCTCTAAAAAAACCATTTTGAAATTGATTTTCAAGATAGTAATGATTGCTATGTTTTTCTTCCTAAAATGAAACCATTACACGCTTTATCAGAAATTGTAAACATAAAGTAGTTAATATTGAGATAACCTATATACAACCAAAACGATCATCTTATCTTCTTTCATAGAACAGTAGTAAATACACAAGGTATAGTCGATTTCATTTCATTAGACTCTATACAATGAATTTTGCCTTAATAAAATATCCTCATTAGATTAATTATTATTTTCTCTGACTTGTGCCCAGTTGTAACCCTCCCGATAAAGTGCACAAGAAGATGGTTAAAATTCTATGGTGGCGTCAACATCAACAAATGAACTGCCTGATATAGCTTTTTAAAGTTTTCGCTTACATTTCCTGCGATTGAGAACAGTTACTTATCTGAAGACACACTAACTCACTGAATAACGCTAACTCGTGAATAATTGAATAACACTAAGTCACTGAATAATTAAATAACGCTAACTCACTGAATAACTGAATGACACTAAATCACTGAATAACTGAAGGACACTAACTCACTGAATAACTGAAGGACACTAACTCACTGAATAACTAAAGGACACCAACTCACTGAATAACAGATCACCAACTCACAGAATAACTGAAGGACACTAACTCACTGAATAACAGATCACCAACTCACTGAATAACACTAACTCATTGAACAACATCAACTCACTGACTAACAGCAACTCACTGAAAAACTAACTAACAGCAACTCACTGAATAACCGACTAACGGCAACTCACTGAATAACTGGCTAACGGCAACTCACTGAATAACTGACTAATGGCAACTCACTGAATAACTGAGTAACACCAACTCACTGAATGACTAAATAACACCAACTCACTGAATAACTGAATAACACCAACTCACTGAAAAACTGAATAACACTAACTTACTGAATAACACTAAACTGAATAACACTAACTTACTGAATAACACTACCCATTAAGAACTGGTAATGATATACTGTAGGTAAATTGATGTAAAGAAACAAAATGTTATGTTAAATTTTAATGAACCAACAAATAAGTAAGAACTGAATATTTATTAAATTGAAAAATACAATATTCGTAATATAATTTGCATGCTAAGTAAAAAATTATATAAGGTGAAAACCACGTCTAAATGAAGTGTTAATACAATCATCTGAGTCCTTTACCTTAGACTCCCAATAAACCCAGAACAACTTAAAGTTTCCATTGAAAATTGGTTCCCGAGGTAATGATGATTGATGGTTTTCCTTTTCCGCAGCGAAACTCCTACACACTTCACTGCAACCGGTAAATTGAAGACAGTTTATATTCGAATTGATATTCAATATACGACTCGTAGCTTCCATAAAGAGACCCTTCGGAGTAAGTTCCTGTGATTGAGGTGACTCAAAACTTCGACGCTAGTTCTGTTATTGATCTACACAACACAGAACACAGCGTGGTGGCAAGAGGCAAAGTAGATTGGGAGGCGTTTGATGTCGTAATGTTTCGGTGGTTAGATATCCTTTCTGATAATTCCTCATCTACTCATATCTCATGAGCAGAATTAGTTAAGCTGATGTAGCTCAAACGAGCGGATGTGAAGCCCGACTGGGTTTTGAAATGATCGATTAGTGCTTTGGGTCTCCCCATTGTGAGGATGGAGAATATGAGAGGCGTTATGGATAGGTTGAGGGAGAATATTAATGAGTTTTATTCTAAGTTTACCGTTAAATAATTTGATGCTCTGGCTTTCAGATTATTAAGGGTTAATTTAGGGAATATTATAAACACGGATACTAAATAGCTGTTCCGTATACGTTTTATTAAATACTGCATCCTTTACTGTACTTCATTCAGAACTTATAAATGTTTCTGGTTTCAAACATAAGGTATTTTATATGGGTTTAAATATAATAATTTAACGCTCTTGATGCTTGAATTGGTTAATGTAGATAATAGTATAACAATTGATAGTAAATCTCTATTTTGCATTAATTTTATTAAATACCGATTAATAACCCTGTAATAAATATGGAACGTTAAATATTTATTTAGGTACTTTAGTTCAAACATTTAAACTTTTATATGAATTTGACAATTTGTAAAAAATTTGATTTTTCTCGCAATTTGAAACACATTTATTTAACGTATGTTTTTAAATGTAGTCCATTATTTAAAATATAAAATTGATATTTTAATTTGAAAAAAACTCAATGTGTCAGTTTCATGTGTTACAATTTATTTATGTGAATTACAACATTTAAATTTTAAAAACTCATGTTTCATTTATTTAGTATATGTTTAAAACAGCAATAAATGTAGTTCATTATTTAAAACTAACTAAAATTGATATTTTAATGTTGAAAACTATACATATGCAGTTTTAAATAATATGCATCAAAGTGTCAGAAGTTCATGTGTTACAATTTATTTATGTGTGCCTGTTATTAGGTTATAAGCAATTTACAGCATTTAAAAAGTTAGCTATGAATTATAAGTTTATATAAATCAAGGACTTAATTTGCTTAGAATCATAGTAATTTAAAAATTATATGATTAAAGTGACAATCGTATTAGCTAAAAATCGCAATAGATTATTACTAAAATTAAAAATATTGTTTTACAGTTTACCGTATAATATAAAGCCAATAATAATAATAATAAATAATATAAAGCCACAGATATATGTTCCAATTAATAACAATGCTAAAAAGATTGTATGTCTTATTTAGAAAATATGCGATCTCTTTATGATGAATTGAATGTGATAAGTTTGAGATTTTTTTATGTAACCTTAAATTATTTTAAAGATAAATAAAAAATTATTAAAACTTTATTATTAACTTTTAATAATTTTAAAATTATAAAAAAAATATATTGAAAACTTAACTGAACAGTCGAACCAAATAAATTTGTAATATTTAAAAATTATTTGTGTAATTGAGATATGATATATAAAAATAGAGTGTTTACTGAAAATATAAAATTTCGATCTACCTTTTAAATTATGTTATACATCGCAAAAATGTTTTTAAGGATAATTTTGCTTAAACTCTTTTGATAAAAAAGTAAATTAAATTACAGATATCAGCTTTTGAAAAATAGAGAATTCCTCAGAGTGCGCTATAAATATGCTTCATTTTTTTAGAAAATTCAATGTGAAGCAATTCTGAATAAAAGTATTTAAATTTAACTTTCAACTTTTAAAAATATCTAAACTTAAAATAGGTTTCATAATAATCAATATGACAAAGCTGTTTATTTGCAAAAAGAATGTACAGTGAAATTAGACATATAAAATGAAAAAGATTCTATATCCCTCAGTTCATGTTTTCAAAAAGAAAAACTAATTTTTGCATTTGTAAATTTGTTGCAAAAGACGTTTAAATGACTTTCCAAAAGTTGTATATCAAATTTTTATTGTGATAGTTTGTTAAGTACGTTTGTATTTTTAATAGAAGTTCTAAATGTGTAATTTATGTCCATGCTTTGCCTCTCAAATACTAAATTATTTCCTTTAAAATAATTCTATTTATGGCAATTGTTAAACTAGATATAATAAAAAAAAAATAATTAATTACTCATTATTTTATCAATTATCCCAAGAGATGTCGTATTATAAATAAAATCATTTATCTTTCACCAACTATGGAGGCTTTATAAATTACCGAAAATATTAAATGTTAAACTATAAAAAATTCACAATGTAAAAAATTACATTATGGATAATGTATAATTTAAAATTTTACTTTTTTGTTTATGCTTTATGTAAAGAGTTACATTGTTGGTAATATGCATTGCAAAATATAACATTGCTGGTAATGTGCATTAAGTGTTACGTTTTTCGTAATGCACTTTGCAAAAAATGCTACATGATTGATAATGTATAAGTTCAATATCAATTAAACAATTGCAGTTGATATTAATTTATATTTTAGGTGACATACATACTCTAGCAAGACGTACTATTTTAATGCATAATTATGTGAATCATATTAAGCAATTTTAATTTTTCTCACAAACGTTTGTCAAAATTGCTATATTATTTTTTTAAAAAGCTATTTGTATTTCATTCAAATTGCAAGAATAAAAATGAAATTTATATTCCTCGTGAAAAATGGAAATCGTTATATAAATCCAATGCTTCGTATTAGAAAAAAATTGCTTACATTTTATTAGATCGCTTTCAAATCGAAGAAATAAAAGCTGTAATCCATATATTCTAGAAAAAAAGGCCAATGAAAATCACAAAAGATTCCGAAATATTTGATATAAATATACATCTCCCATTTTCTTCCTATTTTACAACGGAGAATCAGTCAAGTCTAATACGATATTTTTTTATCTTTCCTAATGCACAATGACAAACCCAAATAACATAAGAAAAGTAATTACATTAGCATCGACAGAAGGAAACATTTTACATCAGAAATCGGTACATAACATCTTTCATTTTTTATTGTGCACTACTAACTTCTTTTAAAAATGCTTTCTTTCTACAAAACTTGAGTAAAATAAGAAAAAAAAAAAAAAAAAAAGAAAGAAAGAAGAAAGTCAACCGCACAATCTCTATGTCACGCAGGTTTGCACAATTCCAGTTGAAGTACGCTACAAAGAGTGAATGATACTTCGTCATCTAGAAAGAGGGATCTGTCTTTTCGGGGATATTATTATTGATATACTGCGGTTTCTCAAATATTTTTAAACTCTTTTTATTAGTTTTTATGTTTGTTCTCGGCTCCGTACGAGATTCCTTTAGACGTGTAGTTCTTCAATGGTACTGTTGCTGTTGTTATATTCGTTATGATTATTCGATATTGTAAAGAAGATTGTAAATAATCTTTCACAAAATTTTAGAAAATGAAATTGGAAACACTATTTATTCGCTTTTGTTAGAAAAGGCTTTTTGTGTTTATTCTCTCTGCCAAGAATTTTTTAGCAATAAAAATGTTATCAAAATAATATATTTAGGGGTTTCTAAAGAACTGTTCGTACTTTGTCAATGAATTGAAGCAAATATGCCAATTAAGAAAATTTCATTGGAAATATATTGATTTTTTATGCTGTTTTGCAAAAATCATATAAAGTTCGCATTCAATTTTTTAAAAATAAATAAATGAATCTATTTATATTAAATGGTGCATGCCATTTTATTGAGATGTTAAAGTTTGCTTTTTAGCAAAGCTTAAGAACAACAAGAAATATTGTATAAAATGAATGTGCTATTATAGAATAAAGACATTATGTGCCTAACTAAAATTTTTATTAATTCATTTTTTTTTTCTAAAATTGACTTTATTTGAAAAAAAAAAAATCAATTATACTAAAAAGATTTTGTGCAGGAATTCTATTTATTATAATGAATCTCATAATGAGACTTATAATAATTAAAAGAATAAAAAAATTAAGAAGCATTAGTAAATTTTTATAATTATATGCTATGATAAATGAAAAAAGGATTTTATTTTTACAAAGTTTATCACTTAAGCACAGTAAAATAATACTGTGTAATTTATGTGTAATAATACTTCCTTTCGTTTATAAAAAATAAATATCATTAAAATTATTTAATTAATTTTACAAATAGCAGCAGTTTTTTTCAGATATTTATACATATTTTTATTATAAATAAGTAATGAAATGATATGCCTACTAGCACTTTTTTTCTATTTAACTGATTTAAAATACACTGACTTTGATTATTTTATAACTTTTTTATTAAATGCAGATATATTCAGACTAATTAGATGTTATTTATATAATTATAATTTATTTAAGAGACAACAATCTATTTAAGTTAAAATATAACTTGCATGCTGTTTATTTTTATTTAGAATGAATGTAATTATATATTATCTAGTTTTAATACCTCAAATCATAAAATGATGAATAAAACCCAGATCTATTCTGCTTTTTTAATAATGATGAGCCAATGAGTTTTGAAATTTGGATGTATTTTTCATAGCAATTTCATTGTTTTTAAATTTGATAGTTATTATGCGAAAATGTATTTCTAAATGTAGAATTTCTTTTAAATAACAATAACATGAAGGGAGTATTACTTCACAATGAAAATTAAACTAATGCAAAATGAATTGTTTTATAGTACAGTCGATTTATGATATTACTTAAAATAAAATTATTACCAATATATCAGGTGAAAAATATATTGATAACATGTATCTAAACAAACTAATAATAATATATAAAACAAACTAACCAACAATAATATGTATAACAAACCAATCAACAATAATATACATATCAAAAACCAACCAACAATACTATACATACCAAACCAACCAACAATAATATGTATAACAAATCAACCAACAATAATATATATATAACAACCAACCAACAATAATATATATATCAAACCAACCAACAATAATATATATAACAAACCAATTAACAATAATATATATAACAAACCAACCAACAATAATATATATAACAATTCAACTAACAATAATATATATATCAAACGACCAACAATAATATTTATATCAAACCAACCAACAATAATATTTATATCAAACCAACCAACAATAATATATCTTTATATCAAACCAACAAACAATAATATATCTAACAAACCAACCAAACAGCCAACAATATATTTAACAAACCAACCAAGCAACAATAATATATCAAACCAACCAACAATAATAAATATATATCAAACCAACCAAACAATAATAAATATATATCAAATCAACCAACAATAATAAATATATGTATCAAACCAATCAACAACAATATATATAACAAACCAACCAACAATAATAAATATATAGCAAACCAACCAACAATAATAATATATATAACAAACCAGCCAACAATAATATATATAACAAACCAACCAACAATAATATATATAACAAACCAACTAATAATAATATATATAACAAACCAACCAACAATAATATATATAACAAACCAACCAACAATAATATATATAACAAACCAACCAACAATAATATATATAACAAAAACCAACCAACAATAAATATATATAACAAACAAATCGACAACCACCCATTTATATTGAATGTTCAATAAAGAATTAAGCAGGTTCACTTTAGAACTGTAATTACAAAAGACAAGAATTTGAATTTAATTTTCGGAAACTTGGCTTCGTTATACCAATCCTGAATGAATCACCACTAACGATGCTAACGCTATGCAGATAATGGGAAGCAGCATTAAGTATTAAGTTACCTCATTGAAAAAACGGGCAAAAAAAACCAAGCTGAACTTCCGTTGCAGAATTAGGGGTGTATTAAAATTGCAGGAAAAATAAAATAGAAAAACCAGTAAAAGTTGTTGCTTGATTTAATTAAGTCAACCGGATATTCCAAAACCAAAATTCGGTTAGCTCACAGCGGCTAACAAGATCAATTAAATCTGACAATAATAATTAGATAAAGCTCAGTTTCGAAAATAAGCCATTGTTCATAAAACATTCGACTCGTTTTTATTAAATGAGTAGACATCATTTAGTGAAAATAATGTAATGCATGTCTTTAATTTTTTGGATGGCTAAGTATTGATTAGTGTATTTGACTTTGAGAAAAATTTAAGAACTTAAATTTTCATGAATTTTGTTCCTTAATATGAGTCCTAAATCTATTAACTTAAATGTCCATGATAAGTTTTCAATTTATAATTAAATATATATATTTAAAAGATATATATCTTAAAGAACATTTATTTGTTTTTAATTCGTAAATTACTTCAGTGCAATTTAAATGAAACTAAAGTAATACTTTTGCTATTAATATCAATGAACAAAATAAGTTTGAACACTTATACTTCTGCAATCAAAATTAAAAATTTAATTCACATTGATTTACATACATATACTCACACACACACACACACACACACACACACACACATACACACACACACACACACACACACACACACACACACACACACACACATATATATTTGTTCTAATGCAGCTGGCAAACATTCAGACAATAGTCTTAATGTTCGATGCCTTAAGGCAAGCACTGCCCCGATGTTACTCACTTACCACTACCCAGGAAAGTGCGTGTAGCTTGAAGATAAGCTACGGATGCGATTTTGGGACGTAACAATACCTCCGCAACGCTAGGTGACCAGATCATTCGTTATATATATATATATATATATACTCTTCTATAGCGTCCAGTACAAGCCCCATGTTGGGCCAAAGTCGTCTGCCTGTTAGCAGATTTCGAGACAGGGAGTGTGCCCACGAGAGTCGCTTTTATTTTTACGGTGTAGGGGTTGTCAACTCTACGCGCAACGCTCTACAGTCTTATTAGGCTGCAACACTCTTGACACAGTGGTTCTCGGGGTACGGTTTAAAGAGGATTCTAACCCGCCATAAGCCTCCATAGCACCACCGCGACTCGAGTCTTAAACCTGCGCATTTATACCTGTATCACTGAGTGCTATATATATATATATATATATACATAATTAAGCCTAAGTCGTCTGCCTGCTCTTTTATGTATTAGTGTTTAATGATTTTCAGCTTCATCATTGCTATATATATATATATACATAATTAATTCTAATTCTGCTCTTTTACATTAGTGTTTAATGTGTATTCATTCAAGATATACATTATTAAATTATATATATATATATATATATATATATATATATATTTAAATATGTATGTATATATCTTTATATATCAGACCGAAACATACGGTTTAAAGTGGATTCAGAACGTCTGTTTGCATCTACAGAGCCACCATTCTGCTGTTGAATGTATTATTGTTTAACGATTATCAGCTTCGTAGCTGCAGCTTACGCGCATTCATTCAATATATCTATTATTGGAAATATTATTCAGGATAATTTCAATTGAATAAATACCACACAATCCTTTCATACATAAAATGCAAATTTTAATAAGAATAAAAATCTATTTTATTAAAACAGAACGTGAAAGGCTAAAAACGCTAACTTTGAAAAAAATACAAAACAATGTATATAGAATTATTGATTTTCACATTATATTACAA
This sequence comes from Caerostris extrusa, assembly GCA_021605095.1. Taxonomy (NCBI): domain Eukaryota; kingdom Metazoa; phylum Arthropoda; class Arachnida; order Araneae; family Araneidae; genus Caerostris; species Caerostris extrusa. The sequence goes on from BPLR01021507.1 coordinate 116,073, forward strand.
AAAAAAAACTTCCGAGTTGAAAATTCCTTATCCGAACAAAAAAAAAAAAAAAATCTTTTGAGAGGAATTTAAAATAGTTCGTATGAAAAAAGTTATGAAGAATTTATGTATGAAATACATTCTTTTTTATATTTCTGAATTTAGTCATAAAATAAACTGGCCTCGTTTATATTCAGAAAAGAAATAGAAAAAAAAATTATATTTTTCTCAAAAGGCATGTCGAGTAATAACGTTGAAGCGTAATCGCATTAAAAATTTCATTTTGTACTTATGGAGAGCTTATCTTATTAAATGTTTTCAGAATATATTATTTAATGTAAGATATTCACAGGGTGTTACAGAAAGAACTCCTTAACTTTGAAATTGACATAATTACGATACTAGGTAAAAGATAAAACTAGTGGTATGCTGGATAGATAGGTCTGTGAAATCTTTCTGCCTATCACTGTTTCAGAGATATTATCATTTAAAAGTTAGAGTGTCTTATATATACAACATATATATATGTATATATATATATATATTTCTAATGTAGCTGGTAAACACTTAGACGTCTTCGATACCTTAAGGCAAGCGCTGCACCGATGTTACCTCACTTAACACTACGTGCAGGAGGAGGAGCGTGTAGCTTGAAGATAGTTAGGGACGTTGAGTAACAATACCCCCGCAACGCTCTACGATCCTGTTAGACAGAGACCTACGGTTTAAAGTGGATTCAAAAACACTACAAACATCCATGGCACCTCCGGGACTCGAACCCTGTGGTACTGAGCTTCTGAACGCTAGCCACTCGACCATCAGGCCCCCATATACACTGAAGTGGACAAAAGTCATGGGATAGCAATATGCAAATTTTCAGATGGCAGTAGCATCGCGTAGAACAGGTATAAATGCGCAGTGCTTTCGCAGAGCTTTCATTTCTGTTCAAGTTATTCATGTGAAGAGGTTTTGACGTGATGATGACCGCACGACGGGAATTAACAGACTTTGAACGCGGAATGTTAGTTGGAGCTAGACGCATGGGTCATGCCATTTTCGAAATCGTTAGGAATTCAACATTCCCAGATCCACTGTGTCAAGAGTGTGCCGAGAGTATGAAATTTCAGGCATAACATCCCACCATGGACAGCGCAGTGGTCGACCGCCTGCACTTAACGACCGAGACCGGCGACGTCTGCAAAAGAGTCGTAAATTCTAACAGACAAGCAACACTGCGTCAAATAACCGCAGAAATCAATGTGGGACGTACAAGGGACTTGTCTGTTAGAACTGTGCGGAGAAATTTGGCTTTCTTGGGCTATTCCAGCAGAAGACCGACTCGAGTGCCTTTACTGACAGAACGACATCGCTTGCAGCGACTCTCGTGGGCACGTGAGCATATCGGTTGGTCCCTAGATGAATGGAAAAACCGTGGCCTGGTCCGATGAGTCACGATTTCAGTTGGTAAGAGCTAATGGTAGGGTTCGAGTGTGGCGCAGACCCCACGAAGCCATGGACGCAAACTGTCAGCAAGGCACTGTTCAAGCTGGTGGTGGCTCCGTAATGGTGTGGGCTGTTTTTTCATGGCATGGACTTGGACCTCTGGCGCGACTGGACCGAACATTGACTGGAAATGCTTATGTTCAGCTACTTGGAGATCACTGGCAGCCATTCATGGACTTCATGTACCCAAACAACGATGGGATTTTTATGGATGACAATGCGCCATGTCACCGGGCCACAACTGTTTGCGATTGGTTTGAAGACAACATTCTGACAATTCTAACGAATGATCTGGCCACCTAGATCGCCCGACATGAATCCCATCGAGCATTTATGGGACATCATCGAGAGGTCTGCGTGCCCAAAATCCTGCACCATCAACACTTTCACAATTATGGACGTCTATCGAGACAGCATGGCTCAATATTCCTGCAGAAGACTTCCAACGACTTGTTGAGTCCATGCCACGTCGAGTTGCTGCACTTCGCCGGGCGAAGGAGGGTCGACACGAGGGCCCACACGATATTAATAGGTATCCCATGACTTTTTGTCACTTCAGTGTATATCTATATATATATATATATATATGGGAGCAAATATTTTCACCATATTTTTGTTCATTGTTGTGTATATATATATATATATACAACAGAACAAAATATGGTGAAAATATTTCTTACTTTTAAGGCCTTTTAATATTAAATAAAAAATGTAACTTAAGAGCAATAAGGCTGAAGAATTTTCGTTCGCGCAATTTAGTTTTCCCAAATTAAAGAGCCTAGTTCGAAACCTGACAAGCAAAGACCAACACGACAGCTAATCAATCGTTTCCATTCAGGATACGGACATCTGTAACCTATAAATTTCTTCCTTTGGTCTCGATGATAATTAACTCCCCTTTCTTAAATGAAATAACTAAATAAATTATTATTGAAATCTTTATGCCAACTCATATAGGAACGGCGAACCTGAGGATTGGGAGACTGCATCTTCCCACCCACACACTCGAACAAGGAAGAAATAAGTTGATCGTGCCCAATCCCTGTAGAGACAAGGGAAGTTTTCATCGACTTATAATTTCCTATGCATCGACTCACTTGTTCTGAAATTCACAATGTTGTAATCCAAACTACTTCAGTTCATTTATAACTTAATAACAATTTTATTGTTTTCACCATAAATAACCAACCAAAAAATAAATTTAGTAATATATATATATAATTATTTAATTATAAAGTGACACATTTTTTATTCATCCATTCAGAGACCTGAAAGATACATAGATGTTTGTAGTGCTCTCTGCCTAAAACTTCGACCAGAACATGTTCAGGAAAATTAATTATCGGCGAGAATTTTGGCGCTTTCGATTTTTATTGAAACGAACTGAATGTAAATGGATCAACGTATCGTATGTGGTCTGCTGAGAAAAGAATTTCCAGCGAAAAACTTTTTTTCTGCTTTCATTTCTTTTTTTTTTTTTTTTTTTTTTCCAGTTAGGAATATTAGAGTAGCTAGAATATTTAGAATACATTTCCATTGGAAATGCTATGCTGAGCGTCACGCCACCTATTTGTTTTTCTTTTTCTTTTGAATATGCTGGAATCACTTTTAGCGTCGCGTCAGCACCAGCATTAAAGGGTTGTTCACCGTCGATGTCGGAACGCGTTGACGTCGAGGAGGCAGGTCTAGAAGGTAAATAAAGTTCTCCTATCAATCACTACAGTCAGTTATTCACGATCGGTTATCTGATTTGTCAAAGTTGACGTCGCTTTACCAATGGAAATGCAAACTGAAAACATCTCTATGACTTACTAAAACTAATAATCGAAAACTGTAAATTAATTTTTTTTACATTATAGCTTTCTGAAAATTAATCACTCTATATGAGGCAGAAAAACAATCACATCTGAGACATTAAGACATTACATCCCTACCGATGTCCACAGATATATCTTACCACCAACTTAGAAAATTTCAGAACTATTCTATTTTCCCCATAGATTGATTAATTGATAGATGTTAGCAACCCTTATTAGCTAATTGCACTAGTTTAAATTTAATGAGAAATGTTGGTTAGTTGTTCGATTTAATGGCGCAAGAGTCAAGCTCATCAAGTACTGGTTTTCTCTTATCTAATTAATAAAGTTATTTAAACACAAAAATTTTCAAAAATTACCAAATAGCGCGATAACACATTAAAAATTAAAAATAATAATTAATAAATTAAATATAAAAGATCTCTAAATAATATAAATAAATATCGGAAATTAGAATGACTAGCAGTCAGCTGAGTAATATTTAATCAAATTTAAAAATTTATTAATTTAAATCTTTTGATTCTTTTCATCATTATTCAACATGATTTCATGATTAGAAAAATCATTTATTTATATGTCTGATTATTTTTGTGTGCAAAGTTAAAGAAAAAGGGTTAGTAGTGCATTATTAACTCTGCAAATACCTTCGCAAATAAACAACTCAATAAGAAATCAATAAATACTTTGATATCAACAAATTCCATAGGAAAAATTTCTCAACCTTCAATTTGTATCTAAGAAAGTTCTATAAACTTATTTCTGAGTAACCCAAAAGAAAAGTTTCCA
>BPLR01021508.1:0-10436 GCA_021605095.1 Caerostris extrusa
GTTTTTCCAAATAAAATAAAACAAAAAATTTTTCCAATTTTTTATTTATTTAATGATCAACTTATTCCTCATTCTTTTTAATAATCTCTTTTTATTTTTCATTAGGTTTTCGACGTATTTTCAATTCATTTGTATTTGGATCAAAAATTTTAGCTTGATTTTACCTTGAGGTTTGGAAGTCATTTAAAATCCTGCAAAATGATTCTGTAAGCTCCTAAAAAGGTTTGGAACAAAAATCAGGAAATTGAGTGGGTGGAGCCTATTTTCCCAATAAACATTTTTATAGAATACTCTTATTCACTCATGCAACATGGGGTTTGGCATTTTCATGCTTCAAAGATCATTGTTCATTGTTTTTCTATTTATCAATAAGGCCTTTTTCCAAAAAAATATTTTTAAGCATCTTAGTGGCTGCCATTAAATTTTAGTCGATGAATTATGTTTGTCCCCAATAATTAACAATTTTCTTCATATCTCATCACACACTCAAAAGAATTTTTTAAGATACAGGCTACAATTCCAAGATTAACAACTAGATGACTATTTTTTCCTTTACGGATTTGATCCACTGATTTTACTATAGATGGTTAGTTGAATCGGCGTTATCATTTCTTACAGGTAAATTTCATAAACAAGGACAGTACTTTTGCTACAACCTGATATTTGAACATTGGGGGACCTCTCCCACTTAATGTGTAAAAACTATCAACAGATGGGAGAATGTGTACAGGCATTGACTACCTAGGGGACTTACAGGAGCAATCTCTCTTATTCTTATCTCTCTTGAAGATTTGAGAAACAAAGGTAACACTATCTAAATGGGGCTATCTAAACTGGGCTAATGTGCAAGATGTTTTAGTTTTGCAATCATATGAATAGCTGTTAATCGTTTCGTTTCTGAAGTTACTAGTGTAATGCACATTAATCAGAAGATACAAACCGTAGACCTCTTGTACATAAAAATGTATCGATCCAGAAAGACATCGAGTCAAATGCCCGTAAAACAATAATTATATGTTTTATTATACATAGCTAGTTAGTCGAGTCGGTGTTTCTAAAAATTAAACTTTAAAAACAAAGATAAAACTGTCGTTAAAATCCGATATTTGAACATTGGTGTACCTCATATTCCACTCATTATGTAAAATACAATCAACCGATGAGAGACAGGCATTGCCTACCTGTAGGTCATTCAGGAGCAATTGTCTTTGATTGACTTGTAGAAGCTCAGTTGAATGAATAGCTATTGAATATGCTTTTGTTCCAAATCTAGTGATTGCAGGCTCGCTACCAACAAATTCGAACCCCTCTGGCACATTAGCGTTACCGCTATTTCACAAATCTTGAAGACGCTTAATTATGCAGTCGCATGAGATATTTAACCACCACCTTTTCTGAAGTCACTAACTGCAATGCACGCTAACTAGAAAGTTACGAACTGTAGACTTCTTGCAAATAATATGTGTGATATATGTAAATAATATGTGTTCAAATAATATATGTATAATAATACTAAAAGGCGTCGAGTTAAATGACTGTAAATCAATATTAAATTGCGAAAGAAAGATATCATGGGTGAACTCATGTTTGCCTTAGAACTGCACAAATCGTCCAAAATACTCGCTTTAGTCGAGAATTAAATTAATTTTCATACGAATTAATTCGTGGAGTTCAAAAAAAGGTGCAAATTTGAGATACGACTATACTCTGTATAATCTGTTTATGTGTGAGTGAATTATAATGATCTTATGCAACTCAATTAATATTCTTAGAACAATTTATAATATTTTCTGCCATTACTCATACATTTAAACAACCGATGTCATGGTTGTAAATAAATCTTATTTCGCACTCATTAAGTTCTGTGCATTTTAAAAATTTCTAACGCAGTAATAACAATAGGAATTTGCAGGAATATCCATTTAGCATTACTATAAACTCGAGAGCAGTTTCATAATGAAAGAAAATCAATTGTATTCCTTCCCACAATTTCTTTTAATTAATGATAGCAATTTGTATTGAAAATTAATTCCCTTTAAGAAGAAGATCTTTAAGGAAGATAAATATTTTATTTAATTACAATATAAGAAATAATGAAAAACAAATATTCCCAAAAAATTCATTAAGAAATCTTGCATATTTCATAAAATTATTTCTTATTAATGCATTGCCAAGATATCGAAATATGTCGTATAAGTATCTGAATAATTAAATATATTAAAGTTAATTAGTGATTACTTCTTGTTTAATTTGAGTAGGAAACTCCTTGTACGCTATTTGAATGCGCCGTTAGTGATTTTGTTATATGCCTGCTATTTCCGTTAAATAGGAATGACAATTCATTCCTCAAATGTTTGAGACATTTGATTCAAGTTTTCTGTGGGAGAAATAATCTATGTCGTTGCTGTCATATCGCACGACTCTCTTTCGGCGTCGTCTTCTAAAATACAGAGGAAAGTTGTTTCACATTTGAGCATCACGTAGCGAAAATCTTGAAAACTCGCGCCTGGTCATTTGTGTCGTTGCAAGACAATGTGACAATCTCAACTAAATCTCTCGTTTACAAAGTAATGATTTCAACGTACAGCATCAGAGGTAAACGAATTTGATTTCTGTTTGCACTGTAAAGCCTCATTCACACCAAAACATTACTACTACAACTATTACTACACCACACCACATCACTGTGCATGGAGCTGAGTTGCCCCTTTACAGTCTGGGAATGATGTGGGTGAGAGAAATCTGTCTGGGCTCCGCTCTTAGTCATATGAGACCGCGACCTACGGCAAAGGCGATTTCGAACCACTGCAAACATCTATCCGACTCGAACCCGAAACAGAGCGCTAGACACTTGGCCATTCAAGCACCAAACGTCAAAACATTGAGAGGTGAAGCATAAAGCTTCATTTAATTCTAAAACTCGGCAAGTGACTCCTAAGGCTTTTAATTGGTCGATGCTTCCTCCCTCACCACTGAACGCCTTGGTGTGAATGCGGCTTAACTAGCCAAGTTACCACTGATTAGTGAGTCAGGCTTGTGGAAACATTTTTTCGTTACTTGAGGATGATCTTTGTCAATTTTTCGTGTAGTAATCCTTATTCATTGATTACTTAACGTTTTTTTATCAATTTTCTGAAAACTTTATTAAAATTATTACTAGTTATTAATTTGTAGTGCTATATATTAAATTTATACTAATAAAAGAAACATTAAATTGTAAAAAATTGCATTAAAATATTCAAATTTCCACATTTTTAGAAATACTTCTACAAAACTAGTACACAATATTTCCATTCAGGTTTGTTTATAAATATATTTTTAAAGAAGAATTATTATGTATAAAAGTAATACAAATAAAATGCATCGTGAAATATAATAAGTAATAAAATAAATAAATGAATATCTAGAAAATATAGGGTATACTTTTACACTACACACCTACTTATGTGTATACTTTATATATACTTTGCGATATAAAGTATACACATAAAAAAAGTATATTGCAATAAAATGAAAAGCATAATTTTTTACTCATTGTAACAAATATTAAAAAATATTAATTAAATTTGTGCAACAAATTAAAAAGAATCATTTTTTCATCTTTTGTTTAAAAACAAAATAATGAAGTTGAGTTTAAAAAATACATAGCTATAATATACATTGATTATTAATTAGCCTTTCTGAAAAATATTTTATTTTACCCAGTAAAACAAATATATCATTAGTTTATTTTATGTACAAAATAATACACACATTATTTTTTTTTCATTAAAGCATAAATACCATATTTTATTTTTAATACATTTTAATAGCATATCACCATTAAATTGCTTTATGCAGCCGTTTCAATTAAAAAAATATTGCCCAGTAATTTAAATGCTACCACATGGCATAAACCACAAGATAAAAAAGACTTTATAATGAACATTAACTAATACGTCAACGAATAAATTCATAATAAATTTTCTAAAGAATGAATATCTCTTATAACAATCTTTCATAATAAATCTCTTAAGAATCAATTATTTTCTGTCTTGAATAATGGTTATTCTCTCTGGATGTTTTTGTCCGTACAATAATTAGTTACCCAGAATATTTTTATTTTTATTCTTGAAGATATATAGGTCGGTATTAAAAAAATTTAAAAAAATGTAAAATATAAATAACTGACAAATTTATTATTTGCATTAATGATATATCCTTATTTCGGCTGCAAATAGAATATAATATTTTACTATACCTATATAAATGAATTATTTATGGTAAAAACATTTTACTACTGTGCCCAAAAAGTAAGACCAATTTTTTTCCTTAGCTCTTTATTTATTCTTCTAAATTTATTTCATAGCATTCAAAATATTCCCCTCTGGACACAATGCACTTAAGCCAACGCCTTTTTCCAATCCTCAATGCATGCTAAAAAGTTATCGGCAGGGATGGCCTTCAAAGCGCTCGGCTATTCACCTTAAATCTCTTCAATCCACTCAAAACGGATCTCAGAGTGATCTTTTGAGTTTGGGAACAGCCAGAAGTCGGACAGTGTGAATAAGGGTTGTAGAACAATATGGTTTCTTTTTTTGGTGAAAAGGTCACGAAGAATCAATGCAGTGTGGGCTGGCGCATTCAGTGTTTTCGGTACCATTCGAGATTTGACGCGTTTGAGGCCCAAATTGGAATTGACCGATTTTTTGAAATTCCAACATCATCAGCAAGGTCTTTAATTGTAAATCGACGGTTTGCAAGCGCCAATTTTTTTTTTTTTTTTTTTACGTGAGCTTCGTCGGTTGAGGCTGAAGGTCGACCAGAGGACTCTTCGTCTTCAGTGCGTTCTCTGCCATCTTTGAATTGTTTATACTACTTCTAAACATTTCTTTCCGATATAGGAATGCTCACAGAATGTCTTCTGCAACATTCTATACGTTTCCGCAAAAAACATTTAATGCAAGTTCTTTGCTTAATTAATTCAGACATTTCAAAAATTGCCAGAATCAGTTTTAGTATCTCACAAAGCCATCATTTTTAAGCCGAAAACCCCAAACTCGGATATGCACAGGATGCGCGAAATATACTTTCTCTCAGTGTGAGAGTCTAAAGGTCAACTAATGCACCGGAATAAGCAAATTATATATTTCCTCTGGGGATGAGAGACTATAAACTTAACATTTCTCAGTGGGAGCGCCGGTTGAGCTGTACTTCCTCTCGGGTGAGAGTTTTGATGTCTGCTGACCATTTCTACTGAACGCCAAAATGGCACTCTTGTCAGTGTGCAGGAGGAAGCACGGTTACAAATAAAATTTATTAGATTTTTAAATTGCAATGATATATATTAGATTATAATGATATTATATTAAATTATAATATATGTACCCATCTTCAGATTCTGAACAATATGTTAAAAATGAATTAGGTATTAAATTTAATAAATTAATTCAATTATCAATGTCACTTTATGCTCTCAATGTGAGATATTCACTGTAATTCTGAAAAAGATATTCAATTTTCCCCTTAATATCTGTCGCTCAACTATTTAATGTCATTTACATTAACTTCGTTATTCTCAAAACGTAACAAAGTTACAGTTAACGTATAACAAAAGCGAAATCAAATAATCTAATTAAATAATCACTTGACAGTTTCTAAAGTCAAATAAAGGATCCCGTATTTGTGATAGAATGTTAAACAGAGCAATTTCTTAATATAAGAAACAATGTTATGAAGTTTTCTGTCAGTAATAGCTGGTTTAAATTTGTTGTTTTTGTAATTAAGTATAATATAAATCGTTTATGTATTTGATTTGCTGTGAAAAAAAGGTAACAAATAAGTCTAATCAATAATTGTCTGATACTAATAAAAGAATTGGTGGACGTACTAGACGGTAAATTCTTAAAAGTTCTAGTGAGTAGCACAATAATTTTCATTACTTTTGTGTTAAAACAAATTTGAATGGTTTTAATTGCACTCTTTTAAAATTGTCATATTTGCTACTAAATCAATTCTGAATGATTCACGAGTGTTAAAACTAATATTATTATCCAAAGTCTTTTCTAAAATATTAAACATTGTAACCGTGTTTCCTCCCACATTGGCAAGAGTGCCTTTCCTGTCATGTTCAGAAGAAATGGTCAGTCCGCCTCGAGGTTCTCCTCTGAAAAGAAATACAGCGCTACCTGCGATCCTGATGAGAAATCTTTAATATATAGCCTCTCATTCCGATTGGAAATATATTTAGAGCATCAAGGCGCATTAGATGACCAGAAGAATCTCACTGAAAGGAAGTATACACTGAAGTGACAAAAGTCATGGGATAGCAATATGCAAATTTTCAGATGGCAGTAGCATTGCGTAGAACAGGTATAAATGCGCAGTGCTTTCGCAGAGCTTTCATTTCTGTTCAAGTTATTCATGTGAAGAGGTTTTGACGTGATGATGACCGCACGACGGGAATTAACAGACTTTGAACGCGGAATGTTAGTTGGAGCTAGACGCATAGGTCATGCCATTTCGGAAATCGTTAGGGAATTCAACATTCCCAGATCCACTGTGTCAAGAGTGTGCCGAGAGTATGAAATTTCAGGCATAACATCCCACCAAGGACAGCGCAGTGGTCGACCGCCTGCACTTAACGACCGAGACCGGCGACGTCTGCAAAGAGTCGTAAATTCTAACAGACAAGCAACACTGCGTCAAATAACCGCAGAAATCAATGTGGGACGTACAAGGGACTTGTCTGTTAGAACTGTGCGGTGAAATTTGGCTTTCTTGGGCTATTCAGCAGAAGACCGACTCGAGTGCCTTTACTGACAGAACGACATCGCTTGCAGCGACTCGTGGGCACGTGAGCATATCGGTTGGCCCCTAGATGAATGGAAAACCGTGGCCTGGTCCGATGAGTCACGATTTCAGTTGGTAAGAGCTGATGGTAGGGTTCGAGTGTGGCGCAGACCCCACGAAGCCATGGACCCAAACTGTCAGCAAGGCACTGTTCAAGCTGGTGGTGGCTCCGTAATGGTGTGGGCTGTTTTTCATGGCATGGACTTGGTCCTCTGGTGCGACTGGACCGAACATTGACTGGAAATGCTTATGTTCAGCTACTTGGAGATCAATTGCAGCCATTCATGGACTTCATGTACCCAAACAACGATGGGATTTTTATGGATGACAATGCGTCATGTCACCGGGCCACAACTGTTCGCGATTGGTTTGAAGAACATTCTGGACAATTCCAACGAATGATCTGGCCACCTAGATCGCCCGACATGAATCCCATCGAGCATTTATGGGACATCATCGAGAGGTCTGTTCATGCCCAAAATCCTGCACCATCAACGCTTTCACAATTATGGACGTCTATCGAGATGGCATGGCTCAATATTCCTGCAGAAGACTTCCAACGACTTGTTGAGTCCATGCCACGTCGTGTTGCTGCACTTCGCCGGGCGAAAGGGAGGGCTGACACGTTATTAAGAGGTATCCCATGACTTTGTCACTTCAGTGTATTTCCCGCACCCTGCGCGTAGCTGAGTTTGGATTTTTGGTTTAGATGAGTCCTTCAACTGACAATAATTATGTGTGTTTCCAAAGCTATTAAATATTGCATGTCTCTAATTGTATTGTGTGGTGTTTGTGCATGCTTGTCAATAAAGCTGTGAATTTCTCCAACCTGTGCCTCAAGTATCTCTCAGCAACCACGCATTCAAATCACAAAGTTTGCCAACCTTTTGCGACATGTTGAATTCTGTAAATAATTGAATTAAGAGATTGAAACTTGAATTTAATTTTCTTTATATTTTTCATAATCTGAGATATGAATAAACTAACGACTTATTTGACGCTTCAATTTTAAATAGGAAAAAATTCTATTAACATTTTATAACTTCTACAAGTTTTATATTTGCGTATTTAAGCCCGTGTTTAAGTTTTTTTCTTTCTTTTCTTTTAAAGATGAACCTTCAAGTATGAAAGAAATTTAACCAAAGATTTACTGGTATGATATGTGGTGCTAATTATCATCTAGATTATTGAGATCTGCATACTTGGACAAGCCATAAGAAAGTCGCCGGCTTAGAAAACGATGACTGATGCGTCCAGCCAATTCATTGTTCATTATAAATGCGAATGCGACTGCTGTTTCGGAGATAATTAGAGCTGATCGGTGCGTAATGAGTGTTCCCTGCATGAAATGGAATATTTTGAAACATGAAAGAACTGTTTGAACTTGATATAAAAATTAATAGCTGAAATTTTAAACATGTGTTATAAGACTATTTTCTCTACTAATAAATTTGCAGTAAGTATTACGGTTCCTAGTAACATATTTTATAAAGTATAACAAGACTTTAAGCTTGTTCCCAAATATATAAATTATATTTAAGAATATAAACGAAATTTCTATATATACATCAAAATTATTGATGATAAAAAGTAGATTATTTAAATGTTTTACCATATTTTAGGAATTGAAGAACTTTGAATTATCTTATGAAAAATATTAATATTACACACATTGTAGTATTATTTGTTCTAATGCTGTGTCAAACACTGAGACAATTGTCTTTGGCGCGTGTAGTGCGAGTGCAGGAGGTGAAAACATCAGCTTTGAAGATAAGATACGCACGCGGAGTAGCACTACACGAAGCTCTACGATCACAATAGACCGGGACCTTCGAGTTTACGTGATTCGACCACTTACACAAATATCCATAAGCACCATAGCTCCGAAACCGAAGTCGCAATGCTACAGGAGCCACAAGGCCAGCCACTCAGCAATTCGGGCCCATATACACAATAAGCATAATAGTAAAAATAATAGTTAATATTAATACAGGCCTTACTCGTTGCTCAGTTGTAACATGCTCTGGCGCGAGCAGACGCGGCCTAGTTGCTCTCCTCCAGCAGGCTTTGTTGTAGACACAGTTTCTCAAAAAACGGAGGATGCTATGATACCATTTCACTGAGGGTTCCGTCACCTTGCATCACGATCGGTACTTGGACATTTACATGGTCGAGTTTTTCCGTGTTTTCCCCCATAAGACTTGCAAATTCGGAGTAGTACCCCAAAAATGTCTTCTCCGGAGGCCTGCACTCCAGCCACCGTCACGGAGCCATGTCCGGGCTTTCGCTCTGTGTGCTCCATCGAAAACAAACTACGCGTGCTCTGCTCAATTTCCTTTTCCCATGGAAGGATTCATATGGTCTCGATGTGAGTATTATATTTTTTATTTTTATCCCACTTGGTAAATAGCAACATCTAGACCTTCTTTATGTTTAAACTTGTTTAAATATTTCTTTCTCTAGAAAGTGAGGACATATCAGATTCATAGGAATTTGTGTATACTTCGCGTGCTAAACTTGAATTTTCCTCGAAAATATTCCTTCTAACTGGAAGTACTTATGCTTTCCAAGTACTCAATTTTTCCATAACTTTTCAAGAACTTAATGCTATACTGCACTTAGCTTCTGGCTACTGAACGAGGCCACACGAGTGAAATAAAAATGTACGACTTTCGGCTCTACAGAATAACCCTAAATTTTTCTTTTAAGAAACATTGAGTAACACTTCAATTTGAGTTTTATTTCAAAGTTTCAAAATGAATCATTTATTAATGGCTATTGTAAAAAACAAACAGAAACGCCAAGAATAAATTTGTATCGTTACTGAGGACGATTCATGATGGATTTAATCACTCCGCATCCACTTAGATGACATCTCATTTTCCTACTACCCATTCAAGGGCAAGCATTTTCATTAAAAAGTAACGTGAACTATTCGAGTCTATTTCCCTCTTCGAGCCTAGTGCAATAAGACATTCTATATCCACCAGATTCGGCATCCACCACCCGTTTTGGCTTAGCTTGTTCATCCCCAATTTAAGAAACTATCATAATAAGAAATCTTACTCTGTTATTGATATAATATTGTGATATGAAATTATTTCTATGTAACAGCAAATCAAGAATCTATTTTTACCTGTGCAACAAAAAACACACGTCCATGTTATTATTAATGGAAAATAGCTTTTTATTGTTCTTGAGTTTTGACGATCTGCACTACTAGCGGTACATTCTTCTAGTAGCTGTGCAGTATGTCTTTAAGAACGTAGTATTAAGACTGGTCTGCTCATTTTATATATTTTTCCCCTTCTTGTTTTGTTTTTAATTCCGTGAGATGTTTATTTTTGTGCAAAAGAGGTATAAATATAAGCGTATATAGGAGGCCATCATATATCTGATGTTGCAAAATTTCCAACGATACCAAACTTTTCTTGCTAGGATTAATATGGTTAGCAGCGATTTTGTGATGGAAGAAGGCATTTGAGATTATGTTTGTTTAATAAAAGAACATAATATCGTGTCACTATGTACTCAGTTTCTGTTGTCGAAAGCAAGAGTCTCAGATTGGGAATAAGCTTTCCGCGATGATAATAGTGCATCAATCT